>JAJIBD010026844.1:0-159456 GCA_021461705.1 Cryptotis parvus
TTTTTTTAAATTTTTTTATTTTTACAATTAAAAAGATATATAATTAAAAAGTTCATATTTGGGTTTTGGTCATACAGTGTTCCAGCACCCATCCCTCCACCAGTGCCCATCTCCCAACACCAACGTGCCCGGTTCCCTCCCCCCTTCCCCAGCCCAACTCCATGGCAGGTTCTTTATTTCTTTCCCTTTCTCTCTCTTTCTCTTTTCCTTCCCTTCCAGACTATGGATTACAGGACATACATTAAAAGGTTGTCATGTGTATCCTTTTGCATCTATTTAATGCTCAGTTCTAGGTTGGCATTAGTACCCTCGACAATTATTAGCACACTGTTCCATTTTCTGTCTTACCTAACCTCTGACTCGCACACATTTGTGATAATTTCCACCTTTGACAAGACCTCCTGATATATGTTTCACTTGACCTTGGATATTGGTATCATAATATGTGCATATATATTTATGCCATGCAAATAAATTCAGTCATTCTGTATCTGCTCTCTCTCCTTCTGGCTAATTTCGCTCAACATAATCTTCTCCATGTCCATCCATTTATAGGCAAATTTTATAACTTTATTTTTTCCTAACAGCTGCATAGTATTCCATTGTGTAGATGTACCAAAGCTTTTTATCCAATCATCGATTTTTGGGCACTCTGGTTGCTTCCAGATTCTGGCTATTGTGAATAATGCTGCTATGAACATAAAAGTAGGGATGGTGTTTCCGCTGTGTATTTTTGGCTTCCCAGAGTAGATTCCCAGGAGTGGTATGGCTGGGTCAAATGGGAGTTCAATTTCTAGGCTTTGGAGGAAAGTCCATATTGTTTTCCAGAAAGGCTGTACCAGCCGGGCATTCCCACCAACAATGGATGAGTGTCCCCCTTTTCCCCACATCCACGCCAGCACTTGTTGTTCTTGCTCTTTTGAATATGTGCCAGTCTCTGTGGTGTAAAGTGGTATCTCATTGTTGTTTTGATTTGCATCTCTCTGATGATTAGTGATGATGAGCATTTTTTCATATGTTTTTTGCCATTCGAATTTCTTCCTTGCTGAAGTTTTTGTTCATTTCTTCTCCCCATTTTTTGATGGGGTTGTTTGTTTTCTTCTTGTAAAGTTCTACCAGTTCCTGATATATCCTGGATATTAACCCCTTATCAGATGGGTATTGGGTGAATATTCTTTCCCATTCTGTGGACTGCTTTTGTATCTTAGTCACTATTTCTTTTGAGGTGCAGAAGCTTTTTAGTTTCATGTAGTCCCATATGTTTATCTTTTCTCCTAGTTGCTTTGTTAGTGATGATTCACGTTTGAAGATGCCTTTAGCTTCAATGTCGTGGAGGGTTTTTCCTATATTTTCTTCAATGTACTTTATGGATTCAAGTATGATATTGAGATCTTTAATCCATTTTGATCTGATTTTTGTGCATGGTGTTAGACACAGATCCAAATTCATTTTTTTACATGTTGCTGCCCAGTTTTCCCAGAACCACTTGTTGAAGAGGCTTTCCTTACTCCATTTTAGACTCATTGCACCTTTATCAAAGATTAATTGATCATGTGTTTGAGGTTGGTTGGTGTCAGAATACTCAATTCTATTCCATAGGTCCACAGGTCTGTTTTTATTCCAATACCATGCTGTTTTAATTACTACTGCCTTGTAGTACAGTTTGAAGTTGGGAAAGGTGATGCCCCCCATCTTCTTTTTCCCGAGGATTGCTTTAGCTATCCTTGGGGGTTTATTGTTCCACACAAATTTCAGGAGTGTTTGGTCAATTTCTTTGAAGAATGTCATGGGTATCCTTATAGGGACTGCATTGAATCTGTACAGAGCTCTAGGGAGTATTACCATTTTGACAATGTTGAGACTCCCCATCCATGAGCAGGGAATATGTTTCCATTTCCTTGTGTCCTCTTTTATCTCTTGGAGCAATGACTTGTAGTTTTCTTTGTACAGGTCCTTTACACACTTGGGTAAGTTGATTCCTAGGTATTTGATTTTCTGTGGCACAATTGTGAATGGAATTGTTTCTTTAATATCCCTTTCTTCTCTTTCTTTATTTGTATATAGGAAAGCCACCGACTTTTGCTTGTTGATTTTGTATCCTGCCACTCTACTATATGTGTCTATTGTTTCTAGGAGTTTTTTGGTAGAGAGTTTAGGGTTCTCTAGGTATAATATCATGTCATCTGCAAATAATGATAGCTTGACTTCTTCCTTGCCTATCTGGATGCCCTTGATGTCCTTTTTCTTCTCTGATTGCTATGGCAAGTACTTCCAGTACTATATTGAATAAAAGAGGTGAGAGTGGGCAACCTTGTCTTGTCCCTGATCTCAGGGGGGGAAGGCTTTCAACTTTTCCCCATTGAGAATGATGCTCGCTGTGGGCTTTTGGTAGATGGCTGTAACTATCTTGAGGAAAGTCCCTTCAATTCCCATTTTCTCGAGGGTTTTAATCATGAACGTGTGCTGGATCTTATCAAATGCTTTCTCTGCATCTATTGATAGGATCATATGGTTTTTATTTTTTCTCTTATTGATATGATGTATTATATTGATTGACTTGCGAATGTTGAACCATCCTTGCATTCCCGGGATGAATCCTACTTGGTCATGATGTTTAATCTTCTTGATGACTCTTTGGATTCTGTTTGCTAGTATTTTGTTGAAGATCTTAGCATCCGTGTTCATCAGGGATATTGGTCTATAGTTTTCTTTCTTTGTGTTGTTTCTCCCTGCTTTGGGTATCAGGGTGATATGTGCCTCGTAGAAGCTGTTTGGGAGTGTTTCTGTTTCTTCTATTTCCTGGAAGAGCTTGAAAAGGATTGGCAGTAGGTCCTCCTTAAAGGTTTGGTAGAGTTCACTAGTGAATCCGTCTGGACCTGGGCTTTTGTGTTTGGGCAGACTTTTAATTACTGTTTCTATTTCCTCAATGATGATAGGCTTATTCAGGTATTGCAGGTCTTCTTGTTTCAGCCGTGGGAGGTTATAGGACTTCAGGAATTCATCCATTTCTTCTAGATTCTCATGCTTCACGGCATACAGGCTCTCAAAGTAATCTCTGATGATCTTTTGGATTTCTGTGGTTTCTGTTGTCATGTCACCATTTTTATTTCTGATTCTGTTTATTTGGGTTCTCTCTTTCCCTGTCCTTACAAGTCTTGCCAATGGTTTGTCAATCTTGCTTATTTTTTTCAAAAAACCAGCTCTTGGTTTCATTAATCTTTTGGATTGTTTTTTGGTTTCCAGCTCATTGATTTCCTCTCTAAGTTTTATTATTTCCTTTTTTCTGCCTGGGTTGGGCTCCTTTTGTTGGTCTTTTCTCTAATGTCTTCAGCTGTGTAGTCAGGTTATTTATGTGGGCCCTTTCTTGTTTCCTGATGAATGCTTGCAGAGCTATAAACTTCCCTCTTAACACGGCTTTTGCCGTGTCCCACAAGTTCTTATAGTTGGTGTCTTCATTTTCATTTGTTTCCAGAAATCTTTGGATTTCCTGTTTGATTTCTTCTATGACCCATTTGTTGTTCAGGAGTGAGCTGTTCAGTTTCCAGGTGTTTGGTTTGACTCCCTGTTTCTGTCTATGGTTAACTTCAATTTTCAGTGCATTATGGTCTGAAAAGATAGCTAACAAAATTTCTATCTTTTTAATTTTATTGAGGTATGCTTTGTGGCTCAGCATATGGTCTATCTTGGAGACTGTTCCATGTGCACTAGAGAAAAATGTGTGTTCAGCTTTTTTGGCATGAAAAGCCCTGTATATATCCACTAGCTCTCTTTCTTCCATTTCTTCCTTCAGGGCCAATATTTCCTTGGTGAGTTTCAGTCTTGTTGATCTATCCATCGTTGATAGAGCAGTGTTGAAGTCTCCAACTATTATTGTGCTACTGTTAGTGTCTTCTTTGAGGTCTCTTAGCAGTTGTTTTATGTATTTTGCTGGCCCCTCGTTGGGTGCATATATGTTTATTAGTGTAATTTCTTCCTGGTGTATATACCCCTTAAGTAATAAGAAATGGCCTTCGTTGTCCCTTCTAACCTTTTTCAGCCTGAAATCTATATTACCTGGCATTAATATGGCCACACCAGCCTTTTTGGAGGAGGTTTTTGTATGGAGAATGGTCTTCCAACCTTTTACTTTGAATCTGTGTTTGTTCTGACTATTCAGATGTATTTCTTGTAGACAGCAGAATGTTGGGTTCAATTTTTTTTTAATCCATTTTGTTACTCTGTGTCTCTTAATTGGTGCATTTAGACCATTGACATTGAGAGAGATTATTGTCATTGGATTTTGTGTCATCTTTCTCTTTGTGCTTGTTGTGCTTATGGGTTTGGTCGGATTACAGCAGACCCTTCAGTCCTTCTTTTAAAGTTGGTTTTGAGTCCATGAAGTTCCTGAGTTGTTGCTTATCCATGAAGTTGTGTATCTTTCCTTCATATCTGAATGTGAGTCTGGCTGGGTAAAGATTTTTTTTTTTATGATGTGTCTTGGAGTATTCTTGTTGGGATTTCTTTTTAGCAGGTATCCTACGGGCCTCCTGGATCTTGAGGCAAGCATTCTTTAGTTCCGGGAACTTCACAGCAATGATGGCTTTGACAGTTTCTTCTTCATCAGGGTTTTCTTCTTCCCTTTCTGGGACCCCAATGATCCGTATGTTGTTTCTTCTGGCTTCATCCCGATTATCTCTTGTTGTCTGTTCGGTAATTGTGAGTCTTTTTTCTATCTTCTGGTGTTGTGTAGAGAATCTTTGGAACTCATCTTCGAGATCACTAATTCTTTCTTCAGTAGCTATTATTCTGCTATGATGGCTTTCCACTGTGTTATTCATTTCATTTACCTCATTTTTAATATCTGTCATTTTCATTTGCATTTTCCTCACTTCTTCTATCATGTCCTCTTGTATTTTATTGAGTTTGCATTCCATTGCTTCTTTGAATTCCTTATGAATCCTTAACATTTCTTTCCGAAATTCCTTATCAGAGAGGTTATACAACTCATTGGTATTGCTTGGCTCATCTGGACTAGTGACTTCACTCACAGAGCTTGATGGAATTTTTGCGTTGCTTTACCATTATGACTATTGTAGGTTGCAAATATGGTGTCTTGGGTGAACTAAATACTACAGTTAGTAGGTGTCTGATCTGTTTGCAGAGTTTGGGTGGGTAGCAAGGATGTAGGGAAAAGGTTCACTGGTGCCTCATGCAAGATAGGTAGTAAGAGGGTCACGCGGATGCTAGGCGCGCCTGCGCGGTTTTGAGTTTTGGGATGTTCTAGGAGGCGCAGGGGCCCAAGGGGTCCACGTGGAAACCAAGGCACTTTGCCTTGGTTCCCGTTGATGGAGTTTCCGCTCTTCCCTGGGGCAACTTGGGTCCGCTGGAGCCGCATGGGTCCACACACACACCTGTGGGGGAGATTTGCAGCCGGTCCCAGGAGCGCCCCTCCTTAAACTTTTGAACTAGGAATTATATTTTTCCCACAAATGGTCAATTGCATGGTAAATGACAGAGCTGAACTTTATGTAATGGACTTATTGTACATATAGTCTATTTTAATGCTGTACTCCTAAGTTCACATAATGTTCTAATGCAGTTACTTTAATTTAAAAATAAAGAAATAAACAAGAACAAAAAACAAAAGAAACCAAACTAAACATACTCTCTGCTGCAGCTAAAATTTTAATTGCAATTTCAAACTGAAATATATTTAAAAAAATTAAAATTTCATCTCATACATGGCACCACCTCATTAATTACCAAGAAAATTGTTTAAGCAAATATCTGGATCCTCCATTGCCCAGCCAAAGCCAAGTATAAAATTATTCATTCATCACAAAAGACCAAAATTGGCCAACAGTCTTTAGCCAAAAAAAATATATATAGCTAGAGACACCATGTTAGCTAATCTCAAAATGTAGCAGAAATATATAGTAATAAATGCAGCATGGTATTAGCATAAAGACAGACATCTCTACCAATAAAATAGAATTATATTCATCCAGATATCAATAACAGGAATAAATATAAGATAGTCTCTACAGAGTGGAGTTAAGAAAATTGCTTATTCAAATGGAGAAGTGTAGTATCTCTTAATCCGGAAATATAATATAGTTGGCAGGATGCTTGCCTTGCACTAGGCTGACCTGGTTTCTATTTATGGCACCCAAGCTCTGCATGGAGAGATCCTTGAACATTAAAGAATATTGTGAACCTTGAGTGAAATTAATATACAATGTAAATGTTTTTGCTGATCCTTACTTCATGAAAGGATCACTTGATCAGAATACCAAAATAAATTACTTAAAAGCTTCTTTCAGGCTCATAGAATGTAAGATAAGAGAATATTATTCTAATTTTATAGTATATAATCTAAAACTAAATATTTCCATCACTATCAATTTCATCTTTCTTCCCCATCTGTCACGGAATGCCAGCGGGGTCTCCTGACAGTGTCAGGACAGAGGTTGTCTTCTACCTCCGAGGGGACGCTAGGAGAACAGATGAAAACTCACGAGTCCGGTGCAGTTCCAAAAAGGCTTTTAATAGTACAAAAGCTCTTCCACAGCAATCCAATATAATGAACAAACTTTAGCTCTGGTCCGCACTTAGACCATATAAAAGAGCCTAAGTCTCCCACCAAAGAGAGAGAGGATCTCACCTGAGCTGAGTCCTACCCAGAAGAAGGAGCAAAAGGCCAAAGAGCAAAAGGCCAAAAGCCAAAAGCCGAGGCCGAGGAGCCAAAAGCCGAAAGCTAAAAGGCCCAAAAGGCAAAGGATGAAGGGGCCTCAAGTCAGCCCCTTATATACACCAAAGTAATCCAACCGGGAGGGGCATGTCAATAAAGAACTCTAAACAGAGTGTAGTGCCACACCTTATTGCAGGTATAAACAAAGGTTATGCCAAGGACTAAGGAGATTATCTCTTATGTAAAACACTGGAGAGAGAGGGCTGATATAAAGTAATACATCTTAACTTCATGAGCTTCATGTAATCTAGATGGTACCCACAAGGTTTTTCTTATCATTATCTGCACCAGGGTGATTCTGAGTATCTTGTTCTCGTGTACTGAAAGGGTCACTCTTGCCTGCTTAGAGCAAACTAGTATGATCCTTCCTATAGTCTTCCTATAGTCTCAGCGTAGCCAGGGTGGTAGTCTCCTGGTAAATTCTAACTGTCCCACATTGGGTGCAATGGGTATAAAGAGGAGCTGTGCCCAATCTAGAAAACTTTAGTAGTCTTAGTAGATTTATAAGTCAGAAGTTATTCAATCAAGGTGACTTCTGTAAGTGCCACACCCTTTAGCAGTGTTTACATAGAAGAGAAGTCTCATTAGAATGAACCTTGACTTAAGTAGATTAAGCTGGGAGTGGGCAAAACAACAAAACTCCCAGAATAGCTAAACCTGTCCTCCAACACCCATCTGTTTTTATCTCCTTTCCGTCTCTCTCTTCTTCTTTATTAAATACAGTCACAGATAATACTCAGAGATCAATCTGCCAACTAGTGTGTTGAAAGTACTTAATAACTTTGGTCTTATACTTGAGTTATCTGATAGAGCTATAAGGATAAGCAAAGGAAACCGAACTACACCTGCTAGATTCATAAGGCATCAGATAAATAAATACTTAGAGTCCACCTGATGTGATAAGTGTACATGTTTTTACATGAATTTTGAAAATGCTATTCAGGTCATTTACTGAAATACAAAAACCACTTTTTCCAAGTAAAGCAAATACAACTTCTTTTATTGTGTGCTAAGGTTCTGTTTACTTATAACCAAATATGAAGGCATTATTTTTAAGACTTTGGCAAAGAAAGGTAATCCATTAAAAAAGGACTCAGTCACCTATTGGATACTTACTATTACTATTTTATTGTGACTTTGGGAGACACAGCATTTTGTTTTGATTGGCATGCCTTCATGGTTACTTCTATTAGTGTTCTTGGGGCTACGTGGTTGTGATGATCAAATACAGGTTTCTTTTATGCAAAGCATGTAAAAGTTGTACATTTTGGTAGATTATACTATCATAGATCTTCAAGAATAAATCATTTATTAGTTTGTTCAATCACCTAACATGCTACTAACATGTTCTGAACCAGGTATCACCATGTAAAGTATAACAGAACTATTCCTCCTTTGGAACATAAAACTTGATTAAAATAACAAGAAATAAGTAAACAGGGCCCAGGAGATATTATAGTGGTTAACATAAGGCTACAATGCACCTGATTTGGTCAGATACTTGGCAGCACATTGTTCCCTGAATGTTTTGAAATTTTAGACTGCAAACTCCTGAGAACCACTGTGTTTGTGCACCGCAGGGTCTGATCAACAGCCCTTGCAGAAAAACACCAGATAGGTTGACCAAGTGTCCCTGTGGGATCCCCAGACTTCCTAAGCACCACCACGGAGGGCAACTCCCAACTGATTGAGCAAATGAATATATAAAGTGATACAGATTAATATATGCAATAAAGGGATTAAAATTAAATTAAGTAGAATTGAGGACAACTATGTCTAATAAGTGAAAATTGTAATGCAGACTTTCTTAGTCTTCAATTACTGCCTCAATAATAGGTGGATGGATATAGAATTTTCCTGTAATTACCCAAGAGTTATTGTGAAGGTATTATATTAAATAAGAATAAAGGAACTCTGAACATAGTTAATGTGGTAGAGTAAATATAATTTAGTATGAGATAATTGTTCAATTCCAACAGTGAAAGCCTCTTACCTTCCAATCGTTAAGCACCTCTGGCTTAAAGAACAGCCTCATTAATCACAGATGCAGCACTTTCAAATAAATACGTGAAAACTAAAGAGTAAAATACAATCAACTATTGACCAAAGCTGGATATAGAAAATATACCATTTCGAGAGAGTAAGTTCAGTGGTTGCTTCACTTCCCTCTGATGCATTTAAAGCAAACTAACTGGTCAGATGATTTCAAATTCTGTAACAAGAGAAGAAAAATCACTAACAAATGCTATTGTACTTTAAAATTTATTAATACTATGAACAAAGTGCTATACTTGCAACCTTCAGTTATTCTAAGCAGAATAACGATGAAAAGAAGAAAACTGTTGAATGCTGATAATACCATAAATCTTGTCTGCATACAAAAATTTAATTCTTGGTAGATTTAAATGAATATTGTATTATCAGTTATAGTCCCTTAGCTAAAACATTAGCACCAGATATATTTCATAAATTTATATTTAGGTAAACCAGCCTGGGGATTATTAGGTAACATCTCCATCAGGGTCTATCAGAGTCTAGGCAAAGACTCGATATTAAAAACGATTTTTTCTGCATATCGAAATATGCATTTTTACCACAAGTTGGAAAAATACTAACACTAAAGATATTAATCAATGGCAGAAAGATCAGGTTTTATCACAAAGTGAAACAGCACAAAGTTACAAAAACATTTTTGGTACAGTTTCAATATTTGGGAATTGTAGGTAAGAACTTTTGAAATTGTATTAACTTGAATGAACAGGAAATATAAGAGACATTTTAAATCATGAAAATCTTGATTTGGATATTTCAAAAATGGTGCTATTATGGAACTGCTCTGAAGTATGCTTATAGATTGGGCTGAGATAAGCTTGAATAAATAATAATTTAGGTTTTATAAGAAACTGCTTTTAGAAAGTTGCTAAATATATTGTCAACATGAATATTTATGTCATGAAATACAAATAAACTATTAAGGCAAGATTTCGGAAACCTCATAGGGGCCAGAAAGTTTGTGCAGTTTAAAGCACTTGCTTCCATGCCCACAGCTGGTTCAAGCTCCTTCACCACATCTGTTCCCTATCGTCAGGAGCATTCAGTTCAGCACAGAACAAGGCAAAATCCCTGAGCAGCACTCAGTGCGGTCCTCCAGAAAAGAAAAATATGTTTCACAAGTAGGAAACATGGTTGAATATCAATAGATGACATAAATTAAAAAAGTAACTCAAGTTGAGGTCATTTTTTTTCTTTTGGCATACAAAAGGCATTTATATATTGCTGTTGGTCCTTCAGAAAATTACCTATTATCTCATACAAGCAATATCAGAAGAAAGCATAGATTTTTTAAAAAATATTTTATTATACCACTATTGGAGGACAGGTTTAGCTATTCTGGGAGTTTTGTTGTTTTGCCCACTCCCAGCTTAATCTATTTAAGCCAAGGTTCATTCTAATGAGACCTCTCTTCTCTATGTAAACACTGCTAGGGTGTGGCAGTTACAGAAGTCACCTTAATTGAATAACTTCTGACTTATACATCTATTAAGACTTCTATGTTTTCTAGATTGGGCACAGCTCCTCTTTATACCCACTGCACCCAGTGTGGGACAATTAGAATTTACCAGGAGACTACCACCCTGGCTACGCTTGAGACTATAGGAAGACTATAGGAAGGATCATACTAGTTTGCTCTAAGCAGGCGGAGTGTGACCCTTTCAGTACACGAGAACAAAATACTCAGAATCACCCTGGTGCAGATAATGATAAGAAGGACCTTGTGGGTACCATCTAGATTACATGAATCTTATGAAGTTAAGATGTATTACTTCATATCAGCCCTCTCTCTCTCTCTCCAGTGTTTTACTTAAGAGATAATCTCAGAAGAAGAGATTAGCCCTTGGTGTAACCTTTGTTTGTGCCTGCAATAGGGTGGGGCTCTACACTCTGTTTAGAGTTCTTTATTGACATGACCCTCCCTGGATACTTTGGTGTATATAAGGGGACTGACTTGAGGCTCCTTCGGCTTTGGCCTTTTATCTTTCAGCTTTTGGCTCCTGTGGCTTTTGGCCCCTCGGCCTTCTGCTTTCGGCTTTTGGCTTTTGCTCTTTGACCTCTTGCTCCTTCTTCTGGGTAGGACTCAGCTCAGGTGAGATCCTCTCTCTTTGGTGGACTTAGACTCTTTTGTATGGTATAAGTTCGGACCAGAGCTAAAGTTTGTCCATTATATGAGTGCTGTGGAAGAGCTTTTGTACTATTAAAATCCGTTTTGGAACTGCGCTGGACTTGTGAGTTTTCATCTATTCTCCCGGCATCCTCGAAGTTAGAAGAAAACTTCTGTCCTGACACTGTCAGGGACACCGGCGGTGATCCCCAACATACCACCATGAGATAGACAATTACAAAGACATTTATGTCTAGATTTCCTTCATACATTTTTCCAGCACCCATCCCTCCACCAGTGCTCATTTCCCACCACCAATATCCCCGATTCCCCCCCCTCTCTCCTAGCCTGCATCTATGGCAGGTTTTTTATCTCTTTTCTCTTTCTCTCTCTCTTTCTCTCTTCTCTTAACACTGTGAGTTGTGATACATATATTTAGTGGTTATCATTAGTATATTTTTGCCTGTATTCAATACTCAGTTCTAGGCTAGTAGTATCATTTACAACAATTGTTAGCACACTGTTCCCTTCTCTGTCTCAACCAACCACCAACTCCCAAATGCCTGTGGTAGTTTCCATTTTGGAAAGACCTCCTAATCCCTGTTTTTTCTGACCTTGTATATTGGTATCATAATATGTATCACTTGATCACTTGAATCCCGTTATTCATCGATTTGCTCAAGCGGGCACCAGTAACATTTCCATTGGACCCTATCACGTGCCAATGTAGCCCAATGGCATCTGGTTGATTCAGGAATATGAAGAGCCTCAAACAGTTCCTTCAGTGTCTTTACAAGGAAGTCAGACCATCCTTTTGGTGGGCGGCCACGTGATCTTTTGATATCCCGTGGGATCCAGTCGGTAACAGCTCTAGTCCAATGGTTGTCTTATATATATGTATATATAAGTACATATATGTATATATACATATATACATCATAATATGTATATATGTATATATATGTACTTATATATACATATATATGTATTTATATTTAACACTTGTATCACTTGTCTTCCCGTTGTTCATCGATTTGCAGCCGAGCGGGCACCATGTAACATCTCCATATGTCCTCAGCAGCAAGTGCAGCCCAAGCGGGCACTCTGTTTGCTCTATGGACAGGAAGAGCCTCAAACCATTCCTTCAGGAAATGGGAATGAGGTCCATAATTGTTACTGGTTTTTTGGCATATCAAATAAAACATGGGTAGCTTGCCAGGCTTTACCGTGTAGGTGGGCTATACTCTCAGTAGAAGGCTCTCTCATCTTGAGCATTTACTGATGTAAACTTAAAGGGAAAGATCAGATTTTCTCTTGGGTGGAGCTCTGAGGAACTGTGAGAGTCTGACGACTTATATATTTATGTTATGCAAATAAATGCTAGTGGCAAAGGGTGGCGACTGACAGAGTTTTGGTGAAATAGGTCTACACCCTGAATCTAAAAACCCCTGTTTTGAAGCATTACTTTTTCCGGGGGGCCCATTCACCCGCAATGGAACATCAGGGGCCACTATTCCTGGCTCAGCACTCAACATGTGAATCACCTAACCTGAGCGGCGCAGGAGGAAGAACCAGTATGGGATGCCGGGTTCGAACCAGGCACCGCAGAAATAGCTACAGGGCGCAAACGCCCTACCCTGGCTCGACTATCACTCCGGCCCCTTCTTTTCACATTAATGCTCACTTCTTTGTAGAATGGTGAGATCCAGGTGGTGAGTCCATAATAGAGCTCACAGAAGGATCTTGATGTATTGGAGTTTGAACACCCTGTTTGACTCAGGGCTCGATGACTGCTTCAGTCTCCAAGGCATCGAAAATCAGATGGGCTGGACATGTAATGCGATTTGGAGACAACTGCTGGAAAAGAGCTGTTACCGACTGGATCCCACGGGATGTCAAAAGATCACGTGGCTGCCCACCTACAACATGGTCAGACTTCCTTGTCAAGACCCTGAAGGAACGGTTTGAGGCTCTTCATATTTCTGAATGAACCAGATGCCATTGGGCTACATTGGTACGTGATAGGGTCCAATGGAAATGTTACTGGCTCCCGCTCTAGCAAATCGATGAATAATGGGATTCAAGTGAAGTGATCAAGAAATAAATGTAGTCATTCTATATCTGTCTATTTCCTTCTTTGACTAATTTCACTCAACATGATTCTCTCCATGTCCATCCATTTATAGGCAAATTTCATTACTGTATTTTTCCTAATGGCTGCATAGTATTCCATTGTGTAGATGTACCAAAATTTCTTTATCAAGTCATCAATTCTCAGGCAGTCCAGTTGTTTCCAGATTCTGGCTATTGTGAGTAGTGCTGCTATGAACATAAACATGGGGATGGTGTTTCTGCTGTGTGATTTTTGGCTTCCCAGGGTATACTCCCAGGAGTGGTATAGCTGGGTCAAATGGGAGCTTAATTTCTAGTCTTTGGGAAAAATATCCATATTGTTTTCCAAAAAGTCTGTATTAGTCGACATTCCCAGACAACAATGAGAGTCCCTTTTCTGCGCATCAACTCCAGCATTTGTTGTTCTTGCTCTTCAGGATATGTGCCAGTCTCTGAAGGTGAGATGGTATCTCATTGTTGTTTTGATTTGCATCTCTCTGATGACCGATGATGGTGAGCATTTTTTCATATGTCTTTTGGCCATTCGAATTTCCTCCTTGTTGAAGTTTCTGTTCATTTCTTCTCCCCATTTTTTGGTGGGGTTGACTGTTTTCTTCTTGTAAAGTTCTACCAGGGCCTGATATATCCTGGATATTAACCCTTTATCAGATAGGTATTAGGTGAATATTCTTTCCCAATATGTGAACTGTCTTTGTACCTGTTATTCTCAGCTCAAGGGTAATGTATATATACTCCATTTATGCCTTGTTTTTTTTTTTTGCTTTTTGGGTCACACCCATGCTCAGGGGTTACTCCTGGCTCTGCTCTCAGTAATTACTCCTGGTGGTGCTCGGGGACCGAACCCATGGGTTGCGGGGATCGAACCCTGGCCAGAACAGGCCGGCCGCAAGCAAGGCAAACGCCCTACCTGCTGGGCTATCACTCTGGCCCCTATGCCTTGCTTTTTGGGGCCCATTTTTCTAGATAAGTTGTAATTCAGTATGAGTCCTTCTTTTCGCTTACTTCACCTGGGTTGATTTTATATCATAAGTATTGTGTTAAGTACCACAATTTAAAAAATGGTGTAATATGTCATTTTGTTAGAAAGTTTTTGTGTCTTGGGGAAAGTTTTCAGTTACAGCAGCCCCCAAAAGTGAAATGAGTATGAACTCAGCAGCTTCAAATGTCAAGGTGATATCATTGATCATTTCATTTAAATTCAGAACAAAAGCATAAACACATGATTTATATATTAGGACTCACTTACCACATAGTGTGCAGTAGTAAATTAGAAATCCCTATAGGAAATCCTACTATCGACCAAGTGTAGTTCCTGAAAGATCTTTGCCATTATCTGTGAAATAGATCAACTCTTGATGCTGTCCCCTTAAATAACTAAACTATTTTACAATAATAACTAATGTGTACATAATAACATATCAGGAAATGAAAGTAGTTAAAACCCGACTTCCAAATAAGAGATCCTGTCCTGGGACACAATTCGCATCTTTATAAATAAACTATAAAAATTCCAATAGTTCCCTAGTGAAGTAAATATGAGTTGGACCAATTTTAGATTTTCTCTTAGTGTTCCATTTATCTAGGAAGCTCTAGAATTAATGTTTCATTATAGTCAGTCCTATTTTATTGTGGATTCACCCGAGAGTGGTCAGATACAATTTTCCTTTCTCTCCACACTACCGGAAGATTGTATTCCACATGATACCCAAAATCATACTGTCCAATCAATGCATTTTTTTCCTCCACATAGCTATATTTGTTAAATGGTCAACATGTTTCCTCAACGGAGAAAGAATAAAGCTCAGGTCACTTAGAAACTTGGGCAGGGCAGAAGGTTTTTGTAGGTTCTGTATTTATTCCATAGGCAATCAAACAATTTGCATATTTGTTTGTTGTTGGATGTCAGGTTTAGCTAGCTTGGAGCTTTGCTCAAAGCTTAATCTATCTGCATGTTCTTAAACCAAGGTTCATTCTAATGAGATCTCTCTTCTATGTAAACACTGATAGAGGGTGTGGCAGTTACAGAAGTCACCTTGACTCTGAATAACTTCTGACTTATACATCTACTAAGAATTCTATGTTATCTAGATTGGGCACAACTCCTCTTTATACCCACTGCACCCAGCGTGGGACAGGTTAGATTTTTACTAGGAGACTGCTATCCTGTCTACATTGAGACTATCTTTTAAGATTATAGGAAGGATCACACTAGTTTGCCCTCACGCAGGCGAGTGTGACCCTTTCAGTATCTGGAGAACAAGATATTCATGCTCACCCTGGTGCAGATAATAAGGAGAACATGTGGGTACCATCTAGATTACATGAAGTCCATGAAATTAAGATTTATTACTTTATACCAGCCCACCTCTTTTCTCTCTCTTTCTTTCTCTCTCTCTCTCTCTCTCTCTCTCTCTCTCGACGTGCCTGAGAGCTTTCTCTCCAGTGTTTTGCATGAGAGATAACCTCAGGAGAAGGGATTAATCCTTGGTTTAATCCTTTGTTTATACCTGTAATAGGGTGTGGCACCACCTTACTACACTCTGTTTAGGGATCTTTGTTGACAGGACCCTCACTGTAAACAGTTAGGATTACTCTGGTGTATACAAGGGGACTTACTTGAGGCCCCTTCTCCTTTCCCCCCTTTTTGGGTAGGACTCCTCTCGGGTGAGATCATTCTCTCTTTGGCCGGAGATTGGGCTCTCTTGTATGGTCTAAGTTCTTTTTTTTTTTCCTTTTTGGGTCACACCCGACAATGCTCAGGGGTTTCTCCTAGCTCTGCACTAGGTATTACTCCTGGTGGTGCTCAGGGGACCATATGGAATGCTGGGGATCGACCCGGGCCTGCACAGGCCAGCAGCATGCAAGGCAAACTCCCTACCCGCTGGACTATCGCTCCGGCCTATATGGTCTATGTTCTGACCAGAGCTAGAGTTCTTTCATTTTATTGGATTGAGGTGGTAGAGCTTTTGTACTATTAAAAGCCTTCTTAGGACTGCACCGGACTCATGAGTTTTCATTCTTTCCTCGGCGGCTTCAGAGGTAGAAGAAAAATTCTGCCCTGATATTGTTGGGGACCCCAGTGGCTCCCCGACAGATTGTGCTACAAAATCTTTCACCATCTTTTAGTTTATTTTAACTATATCTTAGGAAATTGAGTTGTTCATTCCCTGAGTTAGCACTTGTTGTACATCATACAAAAGAATCTTAAGTATTACTGGTCCTATAATTACCTAATTGGCATTCCTTTCTTCAAATGTCTTGAGTCTTTTATTCTATATATGAATGCACTTGTCTTCCCATTGCTCATCGATTTGCTGGAGTGGGCACCAGTGATGTCTCCATTTCTTTGTGACCATGCATTTATTCCCAATTCATTCATTCATTCATTCATTCATTCATTCATTCTCAATGAAAGAATTTTATAGAAGACTTTTTGTCAGTCTTATAAAAGATTTATTTTATATTAAAGAAACAATTGCTTTATATATATATATATATATATATATATATACATAATGGTATCTGATCATGGAAAATTAACAAACTGCTAATAGTAATGAAGAAATGGGAAAACAGTGGTTTTTAAAAAATTTGCACAGCAAAATTACAGGGTAAAAATAGAAATAAGTATTTTCTTACTGTTTATAAGTACCCTAAAGATACCATTTATCTAACAATACAGTGAAAATGTTATTTTAAGATAAACTACTACTCTACAAATAAAGTAGAGCATATTGGGGTCCAGAAAGATGGGGCAGGGTTAAGGCCTCTCGCACGTGGTTGATTCACGTGTGGTGCACAGCACTACATCTGACCTGGCAAGTGCTACCAGGAATGATCTCTGAGCACAGAGCTGGGAGTAAGCCCTTAAGTCATCCATATGTGGCCCAAAAGAGTAAGAAAGAAAGAGAGAAAGGGAGAAGAAAGAGAAAAGAAAGGCCTGATGTAAAGCAATGAGAGAAGAGAAAGGAGATGAGGGAGGGAAGAAGAGAGGAAGAGAAACTGAGGTAAAGCAAAAGAAAGAAAGAAAGAAAGAAGAAAGAAAGAAAGAAAGAAAGAAAGGAAGGAAGGAAGGAAGGAAGGAAGGAAGGGAAGGAAGGAAGGAAGGAAGGAAGGAAAGGAAGGAAGGAAGGAAGGAAAGAAAGAAAGAAAGAAAGAAAGAAAGAAAGAGAGAAAGAAAGAGAAGGAAGCAAAGAGGAAAATAATAGTTATTTTTATTTAATTTTCTCTGATCACATTTGAAGGTATGGGTAGTCACCACTGTGATTCAACATAGCACACAGGAATCTCTTAAGAGCATGCCAAATTATTGCACAGGATCCATTTTCTGCATATTCATATTTACACAACAACCTTCTGTTACAAAAAATGATTAGAGCTGCTATAGCACATCTGTTATTGCTAATGGAGTGATGTTCTTTAACAGAGGGAAAGATTCTTTTAATTGATCGTTTGTTTGGTTTGTAGATCCACCCTCTTTTAGGGAACCCACCCATCTGTATAATTTCCCTCTGGAACAATTTTACATTTGATGTGAGGATTTAACTGACAGCAATGTAAAATCACGTATGATTGAATTCTTCCCTACTGACTGCATAGCAGTCGCGAGAAACTGGAGAGTATGAATTACTGTCGGGGTGGTCAGCGTGAAGCCACACATCTTGTGGGTGAGCTATGCATAAGGAGGACACTCATTTGTGAATGTGATTTATACATATAAGAGCCATCTTTTACATGAAATAAAACACTTAAGAGAGAAACTTTCTCATTTAGGGAATGGCCATAAATTGTTTAGAGCTTTTTACCATGACTTAAGGAAATGAATGAGCAGTATCAGATTAACATAAATATGCTTTCTTTCGAGTCTTCAAATTTCATTTTCTTAATTGCTCTGTTTCTTTTTATAACACTCCCTATATTCATTTTGAAATTAAATGGTGCATGATTTTCATTTGAATTATACTGAGCATTCATTCTGCATATGTTTTAAAATTCCTGTTTACTGAAAATTGCAAATTTCCAGTAATGTTTGGAATTAATAAAGGGATATGTTGTTTGATAAAGTTTAGGGTTTGTCTTTTTTAAAATTTGACCTAACATGCTTTTAGCCAAAATTATTCTTCCTATCTTCTTGGTTGTACTTGAAGGTGATAAATTGGCCCCTACCCCTTGTTTCTATCATGTTAATGCAAAAAAAAATGCTGTTCCTCATTATGTAAGACAAGTTATAATAGAATTTTATTCATTGCTTTAGTAATATTTTGTACAATGTAACAAGATCATTCAAAAATGCCATGTTTAATTATTAGATTTCCATAGTCCATAAAAAAGAATGGAGAGCTTTCTTTAATTATTATTGTTATTAATATTATTATTGTTGTTGTTGTTGTTGTCATTGTTGTTGTTGTTGTTGTTGTTGTTGTTAAAGACAGAACCACTTTCCAATTCTCCCACCAGAAATGTCTCGGTGAGGCCAAATATTTCACCTTTGTTGCTCAAAGATTGTTTGGATAGCTAAGAAGCAGTCTCTGGCCTCTATGAACTTCCCTCAACCTGTTATTCTGTGCTGACATGGGATTGCAAACCAGCTTCCTTATCAACTTTCTCTCTTGTTTCTTGAATAAGGAATGTCTGAGTTTTTAAGAAGACCAATGACTCCTTGTTGTACAATCAAGAATTCTGTCTTCCTTTCTGTGAATATGGTGTGGCCATGAGTTTTAGTTTTAGTCAATGAGATGGAGTTAAGGGTAAAGCTCCTACTAAAATCCCTGGATTACCAGGAGTTTCCATCCCCATTCTATTCCTCTCTATGGACTATTAGAATTTTCTTATTAAACATGAAGTTCTTTGAATCATTTTGTTACAATATACACAATATTGTTTAGGAAATGAAATTCTGCTGTAACTTCCCTGTATAATGATGACAGTATGTCTCCTTTTTACTCTTTTTAGGTTGTAGAGATGAAACTGATTTCCTAGAATTCATCCTTGTTCAAGATGCTTATTATTATCTTTGGTGATAACAGAATATTAAACAGGGAAGTATCCATGTCCCTAAAGTTTAAGAGTAAATTCTCAGTCTGGTTCTTCTAGCTTCTACCCCTCCCTCCCTTACAAGAAAGATGAGTAAATTCTCTTGTTGAAACTTATTTGGACTCCACTATTTCTTTTTTTTCCTATTTTAACCTTAACATACTGAATATTGAAGCCTGCAGGTATTTCTCTGAACAACATTATATTAAGGCAAGAGTCTAACCTTCATAAAATTTCTTTTCTAGACCAGAAAATACTTTTGTGAAAAAAAATCATTTTTCATTCAATCTTAAAATAGAACATGATCTAATTAAATTAAAGAACATGTATTTACATTAGAAATGGTTAAGTGGTGATCACAAGGTTGTGAATTTGAAAATCATATACCAAAATAATGTGAGTAAGATAATGTTGCATTTTAATATGTGCTTCTTAAATTATACACAACATATTTAAATACAAAAGTCTGATATTTTTCTGGGTCCTAAGTTAATGACTTTGATACAGATTCAACTGAGATAGCAAATTTCTCCCCAAAGTTGTTGAATCTGGTGAAATCCTTATGGAAATAAAATAAACTTTTATTTTAGCCAAATGTGAAGTAATGTATTGTCTTTTTGATTATTTGTTGCACTGTTCTTCACATAATAAGAAAATATATATACTGCCCCATGATTAACAATTTTACAATTCTATTGCCTTTTTCCCCCCAAATCCTACGTGGCAGAGCCTGGCAAGTTACCTGTGTCTTATTTGATATGCCAAAAACCAGTAACAATTATGGACCTCAATTCCATGACCTGAAGAATGGTTTGAGCTCTTCCTGTCCCTGGAGCAAGCAAATGCTCTTTGACTACACTTTCTTGCGACAGCACATATGGAGATGTCACTGGTGCCCACTCGAACAAATCGATGAACAATGGGAAGACAGTGACAGTGACAGTGAATTTATTATTTATTTATTAATTTATTTATTTTGCTTTTGATGTCATACTGGTGGTGCTCAGGTGTTACTCCTGAGTCTATAGTCAGGAATTACTCCTGGCGGTGCTCAGGAAAATCAGGTGGGATGCCTGGGAACAAACTTGGGTCAGCCCATGTCCAAGGCAACTGCCCTACTCACTCCGACTACTGTCTCTCCAGCCCCTGATTAACAATTTTAACATTATTATTATTGAGGGAGTCAGTTGCTTAATCAGTTTGAACTCAGAACAACAGCCAATATCCAAGGGCTAGGGGAGAGCACAAATTGATTTGGAGCTCATGCTATTTCTGATTGTTTTACGGTATCATATATCCATGCTTTAAAAATTGCAATATATATAGTCAGAAACAAAAGACAACAGGAATATACCAGGTAGTTGTGACATCTTAACAGGTAGTTTAAACATCTTACTTAATCTATTTAAAGATGCTTTTGTATAATTATTTACTTTAAGTCTATAGCTAGAGATCTGCTTTATGGAAAACAAATTTTCATCTGAATTACTTATGTGTTTGCTTATGATAACCCTTTATTGGCAGAAAAGAGATGTTTTGCTTCTATTTATGTATTTAAAGGAAAATAAATTGTTCATTATCTGTTGCTTCAGTTTTGAAATCTTAATAGGGTAAAATATTTGCCATTGTCATGTTCTCATGGATTTCTGCTTCATTTGAAATTCTGCAAAATTAAATTAGCTTATATAAAACAATATAATTCTATAACTTGAGTCTTATTGTATTCATAAAATAGTTCAGTGTAATGAATAATTTGAAATTGGTCTAACCAGTCACCAGCTTATTAACTGGAACAAGCATTCTCAGGAAACTTTGAGTTTAAATGAAAATTTATGTTTTCTAATGGATTTTCTTTGGTAGAGAAATTAAAAGAAAATTAACTAAATTCATAGCTCTGGATCTTGAATGATTAATCCAATTTATTAGAGAATGTGGACATACATCAACCACTAACAATTTTTATTACTACATGTTAAATAAACTTAGGGTTAAAGAAAATATCAAATCATTGCAGATTGTGATTTATGTCTTGTAGTAACATAAGTAAACACCTTCTGAATGACTGACTTTCACCCAGGCTTCTTCAAATCCCCATAGAATATGATTGAATATGATCAACAGTATAAATAGTAAAATAAACTCTAAGGGTTTTAGATATTAAAAATATTAAAACTAATATTATTTCGGGATGGCATGCTTAAAATGGCATCTGCTTGCTCCAAGAATTCGACGAGCCTCAAACCGTTCATTCAGGGTCTTGACAAAGAAGTCTGACTATCTTGTAGGTGGGCGGCCACGTGATCTTTTGACAACCAGGGGATCCAATTGGTAAAGGCTTTAGTTCAGTGGGACTACGGGCATGTGATAGGAACAAATGGAAATGTTACTGGCACCCGTTCAAGCAAATGAACGAATAATGGGATGTCAAGTGATCAAGTGATACTTAAAATGCTTAAAGAAATATAGATAATATTGCAGGCATTAGAAATCAAGTTTAAACAAACTCAAAAAAAGAAGTTTCTCTTCTAGAAATAAGAAAAAAAAGACTCTTATAGCTTACTGTCAAAAATGAAAAGTAGAATTCTTAAAACTGAAAAAATTGGTTAATTGAAATCAAATTACATGGAATTCATCACACACAGATATAGAAAATCTTGAAATAGGATATAACAAAGAGGAGAGCAAAGTTGTACATCTGATCTGATAATTGGTTCCTCACTCTCAGAGAAATCCCCAGGGGCATTGTATCTTTGCATACTACACTTCCTCTTCTCTGTTTTCTTTCTGTAGGACTGCTGATAAAAATGAAAGGCACAATACATAGCTGATCAAAATCAACACCCATTCATGACTACAAAACAAGCTAGTTAATAATAGTTGTGTACAACATTTTAGAAAGTCATTCCCATAAAAATGATGCTAAATACCCCAGGGACTAGTCCTATTTAAAAATTAACAGGAACCAGGAACGATGGACATAATTTTAGAAAGAATGAAAATACATTACACAAAGATTAGAAAACCTGAAAATCTCTCATTTTTCACAAGCAGGGGAGATGGGTCAACCTTGACTGTGTTCAAAGCTTATTCCTGACTCTGTACTCAGACATCACTAAAGTTGCATCTCACAGAACCTGGTTCTTCCATGTGCAAGAAACTGTACAATATCCCATCCCCAAATTCTCATTGTTTAGGGGATAGTCTTTAATTTTTGTGAAGTTGATCATTTGTTTTAGGGTCTGGAGCGATAGAACAGTGGGTAGGGCGTTTGCCTTGCCCGTGGCCGACCTGGGTTCAATCCCGGCATCCTGTAAGGTCCCCCGAGCACTGCCAGGAGTAATTCCTGAGCAAAAAGCCAGGAGTAACCCCTGAGCATTGCCGGGTGAGACCCAAAAAGCAAAAAAAAAAAAAAAAAAAAATTGGTTTTAAATAAAGGGAAAAGGAAATTGAACAGTATTGGATTAAAATTAACCATAACAAGGATGATTACATCTGTACAGTTGCTATAAAAATACATAATTTATATCAGAATAAAGACTAAACATATTTAATTGAAGCAAACAAAATAAAATCTTAAGAGACTGAAGCTAAAGGTAACTACTAGAACTTATGAACTTAAGAGAACTATCATTTGCTAGGGAGGCATAAAGTTAGGGACATTTACTGAAGGTACTTTTTTACTTCTGATATCAGGTGGGTGTGGAGTCCTTGCTACGGAGGCACTGAAGTGTGGAGTGCCGTGTGAACCCCGTGGATTGCTCCCATGGAACAGTCAGTCAAACAGATAAAGCAGTGACTGCGGGAGGACAAGGCAGCAGAAACAAGGAGCCTCTAGGACCCACTTTTCTCTCTTCACACATGCACAGCAGATTGCAGGATGAGTAGGGTTCTGCCTGGACAGATGTCCATGCTTGGTCAGATGGCTGAGTCCAGGCAGGCCTCATACGCCCAGTCAGGAACACACTGCAGTAGAGCTCCGAAGCCCGGGAAAGCCCAGACAAGGACGGTTACTTTACGTAGGAGTCTCGGTCACGCCCATGGGACCATTGTCAGAGACTAAGAAGTTGGGACAGGGCGGCAGGAGCTGCTAGGGTACAGCTGAAGGTCCAGAGACAGGCACAGAGCACAGAGGTCTTGCCATGTGCATGTGCTGTGGCCTGAGATGAAGATAGTAAGGACAAGACTGTTGGAGGCAGATGTTGGGGAATGCCACCGGGGTCCCGACAGTGTCAGGACTGAAGTTCTCTTCTACCTCCGAGGATGCCGAGGGAAAAGATGAAAACTCACGAGTCCGGTGCAGTTCCAAAAAGGCTTTTATTAGTACAAAAGCTCTTCCACAGCAATCTAATATAATGAACAAACTCTAGATCTGGTCTGAACTTAGACCGTACAAAAGAGCCTACGTCTCCCACCAAAAGAGAGAGGATCTCACCGAGATGAGTCCTACCCAGAAGAAGGAACAAAAGGCCAAAAGCCAAAAGCCAAAAGCAAAAGGGCCCAAAGCCGAATGCGAAAGGCCAAAAGTGAAAGGGCCTCATCAGTCCCCTTATATACCAAAATAATCCAACCGGGAGGATTATGTCAACAAAGAACTCTAAACAGAGTGTAGAAGAGCAGTGCCACACCCTGTTGCAGGCATAAACAAAGGTTAGCCAAGGACTAATCCTGAGATTATCTCTTATGTAAAACACTGGAGAGGGGGGCTGGTATAAAGTAATACATCTTAACTTCATGAGCTTCATGTAATCTAGATGGTACCCACAAGGTCCTTCTTATTATTATCTGCACCAGGGTGATTCTGAATATCTTGTTCTTGTGTACTGAAAGGGTCACACTCACCTGCTTAGAGCAAACTATTATGATCCTTCCTATGGTCTTCCTATAGTCTCAACGTAGCCAGGGTGGTAGTCTCCTGGTAAATTCTAACTGTCCCACGTTGGGTGCAGTGGGAATAAAGAGGAGCTGTGCCAAATCTAGAAAACATAGGTCTTAGTAGGTGTATAAATCAGAAGTCATTCAATCAAGGTGACTTCTGTAGCTGCCACACCCTCTAGCAGTGTTTACATAGAAGAGAGATCTCATTAGAATGAACCTTGGCTTAAATAGATTAAGCTGGGAGTGGGCAAAACAACAAAACTCCCAGAATAGCTAAACCTGTCCTCCAACACAAGATGCCAGGGATCAGTATGGAAAAGGTCCAGGGAAAGACGTCAAAAAAAGCGTAGAAGGGTCAGAGAGCAGAGCGTTCACGTGACCATTGCTCACCTGAGGTGAGTAGAGCACCTGCGACACTACTGAGATGTCATCCATAGCAAAGGGCAGGGCAGACCAAATGACATTCTACAGGGGTGAAGAGAGGCCTGGACATTTGGGAGGAGACCAGACACATACTTCAACTGGACAATAATCTCTTCACTTAATCTTCTGACTTTGTATTCAAATCTGTCATACGATGCTCCAGAAACAACCAGCACAGGGAAACCCACTTTCACACTCACGCCTGCACGAGCACTTGAGGGTGCAGAAGGAACAGTACGTGTAGTTGTGGGTTGTGAGAATCAAGATGTAGGGGAGACCAGTGTCTGGCAGAGACGGGCCGGCAACACAACCTCACTCTGTGATTTGGCAGGTTGTGGAATTATCTTGTCTAAGGATTCATGCTAACGCCGGCCCCATTGCTTTGGGGATCACTCCGCTCAGCAGCATTAGGCCCAGGCTAAGCTGTACTGGGAGCTAATAAAATAGAACCCAACCCATTCTCCATGTACTGTTTAGCTACTATATTTCTATGCTCTCAACACTTGTTTTTGTTTTGTTTTATAATAAATCACTTTCGTAGAATGGTTTGCCACTTCCAGAAAGATCATGACTATTGTGCAGAAAATGTCTTTATATCATGAGCAATTTTCTTTATTACTAATAATCCACATTAGTATTGCTAACTTGTCACCTTTTGGGTATTTTGTTTTTGAGCCATACTTGGGTGCTCAGGGCTTACCTCAGGTTTTGTGGTCGAAAATCATTCCTGGTGGACTCAGGCGAACCTTATGAGTTTTTTTTAAAAATTAAAAAAAATTGTATTTATTTCTTTTGCATTAAATTCCATTTTACTTTTTTTTACAGTTACAAAGGTGTTCATACTTGGGTTTCAGTCATACATGGATCCAGCCCAGATCAGCCGCATGCAAGGCAAGCACTCTACCTGCTATTTCTCCTGCAATGAGGTTTGTGACATTTACCAAACATTAGTGCGTTGTTAACCAAAAAGTCTATGCCTTGTTTAGCTTCTTTCTACAATCCCAGAGATCAATGCAAGATATCACATTGTATGAATATATCACCACACCTATGACTTCTGGTTGTTTGCTTGCTTTGGGGAGCTATTCTCGGATTCACCCAGGGCTTACTCCTGGTTTTGTGCTCACTGGCACTCCCGATGATTCTCAGGGCCATATGCACACTGTGATGGGACCTGGTTAGCGGTGTGCAAAGCAGGCACCTCACCTGTTGTATGGGTGTTCTGTCCCATCCTATGGTACTCTGGAGGTGTTATTTATTCAGAATCGTTTTCACGCACTAACAATTTTGAGGAATACGGGACAGGTATCTTATAGTCTCTCGTTTGTAATTTGCATGTCTGAACAGGGAACAGGAATATTGGAATAGAGGCTACACAATGAAGTGACAATTCTTTTCACCTATTGTCAAGGTACACCCTTCAATACAACTTCTTGGTTGATGTTAACCTTCATCCCTGGCTTAAGAGTATTTGTAAGGTTTCTTTTTTCTTTTTTTTCTTTTTTTGGGTCACATCCAGCAATGCTCAGTGGTTATTCCTGGCTCTGCACTCAGGAATTACTTCTGGAAGTGCTCAGGGACCATATGGGATGCTGGAGATCGAACCCGGGTCGGCCGCATTCAAGGCAAATGCCCTACCCACTGGACTATTGCTCTAGCTCCCAAAGGTTTCTTAACTATGTATGTATTCCCCCATCAACTGCCCCATCTACACTTTAATTCTGATACCTTCTGCCAATCTCTGTGGCCTTTACTTATTAACTAAAAACTTACTCATTAACTTCTATGGAAGGGGCAGAGTATCTGTGAGATTTTTAAAATTTATTTTGCTTCCAGTGTTTAGAACTAGAAATTCATTTCCATAGCGCTAAAGAGACTGACAATCATGCATCTCTCCAGCACTTTGCATAAATAGTATTAAGTGGGTCTAAAATTGTGCCCAACTGGTGTGTTTTAGTAGTATACTTTTTTTAAAGCATGCGGATTCTGCTTTTGAAAAAGTCTTTAAGATGAACAGCTACTTGTTTGGAAATGAATCTTAATTAGAGGTTAATGACACCACCTAGTAATTTACTAGTTTCGCTAAACCTACAATATCAGCTGAGCCCAGATAATAAGAATTACACTTCATAAGGTTCAGAATCTGCTGCCAAAATCCACCTGGACCGCACCTGCAAAACCAACTGTGGTGTGTTTGCTCACAACTGCTATCAAGATTTCCTAGCCAATGCTTTGTGAGATTTGTCTTATTTCTAGATCCCTATTGTTACACACTGAAAAAAATTGTAGTCACTTATAAAATATCACTGACCCTTCACTTGGTAGGGAATTCCAAGGGGCCCTTTTAACTCAAAATGTAGGTTAAAGACAGTAGTAAGAAATAGAAGATTCTCAAATAGGAGAACCAAATAATGCATTGTATTCCCGTGCTCAGCCTCAGGATAACCTCCAGGCATTCAAGAAATAATAGCAAAATGTTTGTTAGTGATTCATAAGAACAACAAGATGAAAGCCTCTTTGATGGTGTTAATACAATGTAATGGCAAGTATCTTAGTAAAATGTATGACTCTTTGTAATAGTAAAAATTCAAACTAGATTAAAATCTAATTTCCTCCCACTTTATTCAAGTGTTGTTTAGATTGATGGGGGGAAATATGGTTTGAAAGTAATAGCAAGAATGCATTGCAAAATTAGAAAGTGATAAATCACATAATACAATAAATCTGCCAACAAAATGCTTGGGAATATGTAGCAGTGTTATTATATAATGATTAGGACTAAAAATGTTGCAAAATTTTAATTAGAAAAACTTAACAATAAATTTAAATCATCTTATATATTGTAATCTTAACAAATAAAATATTATTTACTTTATAGCTGAATCTCAGCAAAATTATGTTCATGAAAAATGAACTAGTTCCAGAGGCCCCATTCGCTCTCAATTGAACAAACATCTCTGAATGCAGCAGTTATGTGTACCTAGGTCGAGAAGTCAACATGATGAACTACCTAAAACCTGAGCTGTGCAGGAGGAAGAGAGCAGCATGGAATGCCTTCAAAAACATCATAGAATTAGCTGAAAAGACAAAGAACCTCCAGCTCCGGGCTCATCTCTTTGACTCCACCATTCTCCCTGCATTAACATACGCCTCAGAGACCTGGGCCCTAGGAAAGCAGGATGAGAATGCTATTCGGGTCTCCCAAAGAGGAATCAAAAGAGCGATGCTTGGAATATCACACCTCACTCAAGTGAAAGAAGGAATCCAGAGCTCCGACCTCTGTCGCTATTCCAGAACCAGGGACGCTGTCTCGTTTGCCAAGGCATCGAAAATCAGATGGGCTGGACATGTAATGCGAATTGCAGATGACCACTGGTCTAGAGCTGTTACTGACTGGATCCCACAGAATATCAAAAGATCACGTGGCTGACCACCTACAAGATGGTCAGACTTCTTCGTCAAGACCCTGAACGAACGATTTGAGGGTCTATGTATTCCTGAAGTAACCAGATGCCATTGGGCTACACTGGCACGTGATAGGGTCAAATGGAAATGTTACTGGCGCATGCTCAGGCAAATCAACGAATAACGGGATGTCAAGTGATCAAGTGAGCAGTGTCCTAAGAAGACATAGGTTAAAAATATTATAAAATTCTTTAAAAACATGAATACTATGTAAAATATAAAAACAAATTTATAATCAAAGTAATAGCTTTAAAACATTAAACATTAAATCTACTTGACATTAAAAAACATTCTGGTTCTTTTTTTTGTACCTGAAATTATATTCACCAAGCTTAAAGACAGGAGTGATTGTGGCAGGGAAATTTTAAAATGCAAAGAAAATATATAATTATAATCAAATGAAGAAATGAATGTAGCTTCTTCCATAGTTCCCTTGGAAAACACAGAAAAAATATATAAATTTATGTGAATCGTATAACTATGAAATTTATATATACATATATAAATTTAAATACTTAAAATTGTACATACACTTATATCCATGAACTTATAGTTGCTTATATTTGGTTATACTGGTATATTGCAAACACACAGTATACAGAAGACGGTAAATGATTTCTTAGTCCAATAATATTGTCTTCTTGGATAGTTGGACCCATTATCTGAAATTAGCATATAATTTTGTAAAATAGAAGACTATAATCTTATAAACCTGAAAATTTAAAAAATAATAAGAATTATGCAACCAAAATCATAAAATTTTGGGATACAAGAGAAGAAAAATATGGTACTAAAACACTGAAGTCACTCTCGAACAGGAAATAGGTTTAAGGACAGTAGTTACAATCCCTACAATGGAGAGATAGGTGGGCTTGAGTGCATGTATGCTATGGATGAAAGGTACTAGTTACAATATCTACCACAGGAATAACAAAAAATAGATCATGTGAGATTACAAAAATCAACTTTATGAATTAATATGCAGACTCTAGAAGAAATCGATAATATTGTTTTATTTTTTTGTTTTTATTTACTCTTCAGAGTGGGTCCCTCTAGGGATATAAGCTCAGAGCAGGAATTTAGGTAATTTATAAGTACCCTGTTTAAAACAAACAAATAGACCCCATCGAAGGATTGAGGCTCTACCTGGAACAGCCCTTCTCTCGCATGAACAAAATAATACGGGGCCCGCTAAACAACATATAAACAAGTATTTTGTAAGAACACTCCATTTATATACTTTATGAAAAGAAAAGAAGTATAACTGTTTATTCTTGATTTTTAGATACAAAGAATTTAAGATGGTGTGTTATTAAAATTTTAAAAACTTTTTTGGAAAAAGGATGTTATATATAAATTAACATATATGTAAATACTTTAAAACATTCACAGAACTTCATACCGCCCACAGACCAACTGATCAAGAGTACTTCAAAGTTCAAAATGAGTTACAGATTCAAAACATTCTTTTATGCAATTAGTTACATTGAACAACACAGTGCATACAAATCAATAAAATCTCAGAGTAATAATGAGTTCTTAGGAATGAAGTGTGAGAAAGATAATGGACATTGAGGGTTAATATTTTCAGGAGATGAAATCTGAATGTTAATTGAATTGGGAGACATGAGAGAATGAAGAGAATTTCTAAATATAAATAACAGATGAAGTGCAGATTTTTTAAAAGTATGGACTATTTGGACTGTGTTGAGGGGACCTGACTAGAAGGTTGATTTAGAGCTTCCAACACCAAGGAAAACTGATCATACAGAGGAACAAACGTTAGGACAAGAAGCTCTTTAATGAATAGGTGCTATATAAATTAGAAATTAAAGTAGATCTCGGGCAAATCCAGTAGCACTTTATTGGTGTAGTGTGAAACAAAAAAAAAAAAACAAAAAGGTTTTCATGTCTAAGTATCCTAGAGTCATTTAATGAGGTTGACTAATAAAGTATGTGCAAAGTCGGCAGTGCAAACAAAAGTTACCAGGACTCCATAGATGTATTTGAGTAACAATGATTTATTTTAGATTTTGTTCTATGAAAGAAATAGTTCTTGAACAGATATACTGAATGCATAAAATTGAATTAGTTTTGTACTGATACATCACATTCAAAAATGTATTGAATACATATTTAATATATTTATATTATGTTATAAATATATAAGATTTAAACATCGGTGAGCTGTGTGGCAGGACCAGGGCCCTACCCACTGAACTATTGCTCTGACCATTCATGATTATATTTTAAAGACTAATGTTTATTATTTCTTTTAAAATAATTTTATTTAAATACTTATCTAGTATACGATGACAATGTAACACATAAATCAATTTATCTCTTGTCACTTGTCTTCCCGTTGATCGTCGATTGCTAGAGTGGGCACCAGTAACATCTCCATATGTCCTGTCACATGCTAGTAGAGCCCAAGGGCATCTGCTTGCTCCAGGAACATAAAGAGCCTCAAACCGTTCCATCAGGTCATGGGAATGAGGTCTATAATTGTTACTGGTATTTGGCATATCAAATACGACATGGGTAGCTTGCCAGGTTCTGCCGTGAGGGTGGGATGCTCTTGTAGTCACCTCTAATCTCGAGCATTTATTGATGAACTGCACGGCCTCAAACAGCTGCACAAGCCAGGCTGTGATCAGCTCTTCTGATGGGTGGAGCTCTGACAAGAGGGGGTCCGGATGTGGAAAATGGCGACCCTCATGGTGTGGTGGTTCCTCTGGCTTCTTACGAGGCTCTACTGGGGTGGTGGGCCAGGGCTAGAACCCGCCATCCCTCCTGGACGCCTTGTGATCAGCTGGGCACAGGGAGAGCCGGTAGCAACTCTGCCCTATGTATGTAAGTCACAAATAAATTGACTGACAAATCAATTTATCACATCATTTTTTAGCAGGAAATATTAGTTTAAGCTAATTTAATTTGGCTAATAATCTGTGAAAGGTGGAAAAGCTATATTGTCATGAGTGTACATGTAGAAATAAAGAAAATACACACTTATTAATCTTATAATGACCAGAAATATGATTTAATTATTTTAATATGAAAATTTTGTTCTTTTAAACTGGTATATATACTGAGAACACTTTTTTTTTTTGCTTTTTTGGTCACACCCAGCAATGCTCAGGGGCCACTCCTGGCTCTGCACTCAGGGAACCACTCCCGACGGTGCTTTGGGGACCATATGGGATGCCGGGGATAGAACCCGGGCCGGCATAGGCCGGCCGCGTGCAAGGCAAACACCCTACCCGCTGGGCTATCGCCTCCAGCCCTGAGAATACTTTTTAAAATGTAGAGCATCCCATATCATTTCATTGAACTGTGAAAAATACATTAAAAATTGTCTATCCAATGGAAATTTTAGATTAATTAAAACTTTCATTTCCTTTCTTGATTTATGAAATTTTATAATATTTATGTACTAGTTTTGCAACTACTATATTAGCAAAAATAAACATGTCAAACATATTCACATATACACTTAAATAATAAAATTAGAAGTAAATTTTTTGAAAACAAATTTGAGTTAGGATAGGAACCAGTCAACTAAAAGAAAACTATATCCAGAGATCTCATTAAATTTTCTGTCTAAGGATTCTTGCTTTGGGGATTATTGCAAACACACATAGCCACTAGTCTCCTTTTATTATAGTCATAAAGAGCAACTGAAGCTCATAAAAAAGTAGCTGGCAGATTTGTAAAAGATATAACAGCTTGTCACAGAGGTTTCTACAGAGCCATCTAAGGAAAATATCCCTTCCAAAATATAGCTAGGAGCTATTTATGTTAGAAGTGCCTACTTTGTCACAGTAAACTGAGAGGTCCCCCAGCACAAGGCTGTCACACAGGGACACTGATCTCTGACTTTTCGCAAAGTATTCCTCACCAGAGTACTCATAATATATGAGGATTCAATACTTGTTCTGAAACGGTGTCTGTTCCTAAAGCGAGTGTCGAATCATATTTATTTTTCCAATATATTGAACACTGGAGTGTTATTCATTTTTCATCTGTTTCTAACAGTTTTAGTCAACCACTTGTGCATTAAAACTTACTTTCTTTGGTACTGTATCTAGTTTGCCTGAAATATTGACATTATTAATTTGGGTTTTCACTGGTAGTGGAAAGAACGACCATTTGAACATTATAACGTTATCCAGAAGCAAACATATATTTGACAATACAGGCTGACACCAAATGTTTTAATATGAGCTTTAATAAATGAGTTTCCACAACAAGAATGGACCCTTCAAGTAATATAAAGGAGTAAAAAGAATTTGGGGAGACTTTGGAGTGGCAGTGCAGTAGGCAGGGTGCTTGCCTTACAAGTGGCAGGCAGTTTTGGTTCCCAGTACAGCCTGTGGACCTCAGAAAGGAGTGGTGCCTGAGTTGCAGAGCCAGGAATAAGTCCTTAGCAATGATAGATATACCCTACCCCCGCTGCCAAAAAAAGAAAAAAAGTAATTTTGGGGTGATCTTGTTGCAAACATTCTTTTTTTTGTAAAGTATAAATATTAAAGAGTGCATGTAATTATGACTATCATAAAAATGGTAATATGTTAAACAATATTCACCATATTAGTTCCAAAAAGAAAAATACAGCAAAATTAAACAGTATGAAGGAATCTGTGAACAGCCATCTAATATATCAATTCATCACAATAGTGATTTAAAATTGTTTCATAGAAGCAAATTTGGTTTTTTGGATGGGGGAGAACATTTGAACCTCTATTGAAAAGAATTTATGTCTTTGCATATGAACAAGAAATAATTTCATTGCTATCATTTCTATAAGTTGATTTCTATGTATATACAGTTACAAAATAGCTGAAGACATGAAATGCAAAACATCGACAGAATTTAACTGTATTCCAAACTATAATTGTTTTCCACTGAAGACACTTTTTAATCTTTAAGTATCAAACTTTCATCTCAGAGTTTTGTTAGATGGATAGTGAAGAGACAAAACATTGGGTTCAGCAAAATGGAAAATCAAAGGTACAATAGGAGGAGAGTGACATTGAAGAGAGAGAAGGAGAGATAGAGAGAGATTCATTGGGGTGCACGCAAAGTGACTTAGGTGGGAGAAAATATAACAATTGCTCCAATCCACCTTTTGTCTCCTTTTATTACTTCTTTTGCCTACTTCTGACAGGGAAATCAATACAAGTCCTTAGACTAGTAGAGTTATGTGCATTGGGGATGGTATTAAATGCAAATTTTCTTGTTCTTTTTGGGAGAAATGCTGACTCCAAATGAAATATTCTGAAATAAGATATAATTATGCTATAAGTAATACATTTGAAAACCCATATGACTTAAAAACTAAATTTTAAGTCAATTGAATTTCAGTGAGTAAATAAGAAAACAGCACGTGCCATGAAAAATAGGACTCACTTTGGCATACATTCTTTGGCTATGGTAATAATGTTTGTTTTGTTAACTTAACCCTGCTAAAAGAGCAAATAAATAAATATTTGGCTCACATAACTCTTTATTTAGTTTACTGAAGAATAAATCTAGGCTCATTTCTGTAAGCCTAGGTTTATGTGATTTTAAAATTTCCCAATTTAATAATTTCCCCTCATGAGAAATTAAGGAAATGTCATTACTATAGACCTCATTCGCATGACCTGAACAAATGGTTTGAGACCCTTCGTGTTCCTGGAGCAAGCAGATACCCTTGGGCTACACTAGCACAAGACAGGACTATGGAGATGTTACTGGTGCCCACTAGAGCAAATGGATGAACAATGGGAAGACAAGGGATACAAGTGACAAGTCATTATTGTAAGAACAAGTTGTCATTCTGTGATTGGAGCCAGTGAATATGAAGCTGTTTACTTCCACAAGATAGAATTAAATGTGAAATAAATTAAAACAAATGCGTTTAATATCACTTCCATTGCTGATAAAATTTAATTATAAAATTATTAAATGTAAGAGAGATAAAGTTATAAAGGATCTAAGTCATCTTTGAAAAAATCTAAGGAAAAAATTATTTTTTAATGTTTAAACAGTGCTACTGTTTCCCATTTACTTTAAAGAAGTTAAAAATATAGACAAATATGGGGCCGGAGTGATAGCCCAGCGGGTAGGGCGTTTGCCTTGCAAGCGGCCTGCCTGTGCTGGTCCAGGTTCAATCCCCAGCATTCCATAAGGTCCCCTGAGCACCGCCAGGAGTGATTCCTGAGTGCAGAGCCAGGAGTAACCCTGAGCATTGCCGGGTATGACCCAAAAAGCAAACAAAAAAAATATATATATACATATATATATATATATATATATATATGTTGGAGGACATGTTTAGCTAATCTGGGAGTTTTGTTGTTTTGCTCACTCCCAGATTAATCTTATTTAAGCCAACGTTCATTCTAATGAGATCTCTCTTCTATGTAAACACTGCTAGAGGGTGTGGCAGTTACAGAAGTCACCTTGATTGAATAACTTCTGACTTATACATCTACTAAGGCTTCTATGTTTTCTAGATTGGGCACAGCTCCTCTTTATACCCACTGCACCCAACGTGGGGCAGTTAGAATTTACCAGGAGACTACCACCTGGCTACGCTGAGACTAAAGGAAGACTATAGGAAGGATCATACTAGTTTGCTCTAAGCAGGCGAGTATGGCCCTTTCAGTACATGAGAACAAGATACTCAGAATCACCCTGGTGCAGATAATAATAAGGACCTTGTGGGTACCATCTAGATTACATGAAGCTCATGAAGTTAAGATGTATTACTTTATATCAGCCCTCTCTCTCTCCAGGGTTTTACATAAGAGATAATCTCGGGATTAGACCTTGGTGTAACCTTTGTTTATACCTACAATAGGGTGTGGCACTACACTCTGTTTAGGGTTCTTTGTTGGCATGACAACCTCCGGATTGGGTTACTTTGGTGTATATAAGGGGCTGACTTGAGGCCCCTTCACCTTTTGCCTTTGGTTCCCTCAGCCTTCAGCTTTGGCTTTTGGCCTTTTGCTCTTTGGCCTTTGCTCCTTCTTCTGGGTAGGACTCAGCTCGGGTGAGATCCTTTCTCTTTGGTGGGAGACTTAGGCTCTTTTGTATGGTCTAAGTTCGGACCAGAGCTAGAGTTTGTTCATTATATTGGATTGCTGTGGAAGAGCTTTTTGTACTATTAAAAGCCATTTTTGAAACTGCACTGGACTCGTGAGTTTTCATCTTTCTCCCGGCATCCTCGGAGGTAGAAGACAACCTCTGTCCTGACACTGTCGGGGACCCCCGACGTTCCCCGACATATATATATATATATATATATATATATATATATATATATATATATATATATATATACATACAAATTTATCCTACCCATGGGGCATGAGCAAGACAATCACCCCCAGTTACAAAATGTAAACACTTCCTAATTTAACAGAGACTAAAAATAATGTTTATCCAGAGATTCGACCAGTGCAACTCAAGTCAGAATGATTTAAAGATAAACACATTTCATGAAAACCTTAAATGGAAAGAGACCATGATGATGATGATGATGATAATGATGATGATGGTGATGATGATGATGATGATGATGATGATGACAAGCAGTTACTATTTCAAGGGCAATCATGAATCTTTGTAAGATATTAAAGCATTGTGCAGCTTTATTTTGACATGAAATAACTAATTGCTATGAATAATAAACGAACAAAAGAAAAACCTTTATTAAATGAATAAAATTCATGTGAACTTGGATTTTATTAGCTAAAAAATTTCTTGCTTTTTTTTTACTAGCTTCTCAGTTTAGATCATTTGTTACCTTAAAGTGGAAAACTCCAGAGACAGATTTTTATGAATACTTCTTGAAAGATCTTTGAGGTCAAAAAGTGATTTAACCTCAGAGATCAGTCTCAAATTCTGTAGAGTGCAGAAAAAGAAAAATATAATTTAATTTCTAGGACATTCAGCGACTAGGGATTTCAACAGTTATAGGCCAACACATGATTTGTGTTGTAATAACCAGTCATGACAGTCAAATATTTTCTAAACCATGTTTAAAAGTTTTTCATGCCAACTTGTTAAAATATGGCAGCTAGTTTCTTTTGTAAGGTTAATGGCACACACACAAATACATATGTGCTAATGTGTATGACTCAAAATTTAAAGATACATTTGAGATAGAGGTATCCAAATTCAATGTAGTATGTATTTGGCAAAATGTAAGTAAAAATAACATATATGATAGCCTTGTTAATGGGTGATAATAGCCTTATTAATGGGTGGTTTGGTTTGGCATTATTAATCACAGACATAACTTGCTACTAGTATTAAATATTACACATTTATATTCAGATATCTTTTTTATTTCTGATATTAGACACTATTAACTGAGTCCTAATAATGCTTTACATACACTGCATAATATTTGAAAGATGCACATATAAACTTTAATACAAATCTTAATGGTGAAAGTGAAAAATATTTGCTTAAAGAAATACATACATTGACATTTATCAACAATAGGATGTTTATTTTGCAAATATATCAGCATGAAGATTGAATTAAAAATTGTCATTTATAAATTATAGAGCTAGACTTTATGAAAAAGTCTAGCTCTCTAATGAGAATTCATTAGCGAGCTAGACTCTATGAGAATATTAGTAGTTCTCTCATTTGGAGACAAAAGATGAAGAACATTTTTTTTTATTATGCGATTATAAATGAAACAAACATCAATGATTTGTTATAACTTGATATTTTATAGATATTTTGATATTTTTCTATCATGAATAGAACATATAAACCCAGCTGTGCATACACATATGTCTGAATGTCAACATATTAACTTGTGACAATTTGGAAGAAATCATATTACGAAGAATTAATCAAAAAGCAGATTAAATGAGGTCCCTAATTTATATACAATTTGCATTAGTACCATAACTAAATGTCACAACAGAGCTCTTTCAATTGCATATCATGTCATTTTTTCAAACTAACTAGATTCTTGAGGACTAGTACTCTAAATTCCCCAAGTATATGAAGCAGAGGGAGAGATTTTTCACCAAATTGGTTGTGAATACATATAACATAAAACTTTGTGAGATTAAAAATATTAGAACACAGGTTAAAAGCTTTCAAATATTAGTTTTGCTTACAAAATTTATTGTATAGCAATATAATTATTTCCAGCCACAAGACTAAAAAGAAAAATTATGAAACACATTGAAACTTTGTGATAAATATATTGATATATTAGGGTGTGATCTTTCTATCACACCCAAATATATCAATATATTTATCACAAAGTTTCAATGTGTTTCATAATTTTTCTTTTATTATATATTAGATTGTTACAAATATAAATATTATTTTTCTAAAAGCCATGATTCAACCAAACATGTTGCATAAAATGAAATAGCTTTCTACCTAGTAGAAACTTTAAACATAATTTGATGATGTGAATTTATAGTACTGAATTACTCAGCTTTACCCCCAAATTTACTTCATTTAATTATCAACCCTTAATATAAGTGACTAAAACATATTTTAATATTCTTAGTCTGTTAATTTTGGCTAATTCATACATTTTAGGTATAATAAATATAAGTTAATATCATAGTTGTTTAAAATGTTAAAGAAAACATTGAATTGTATCTATGTTCTTTAACTAAGAATATAGAATTATGAATAGTCCTTTGTCCCTTGCAAGAATAGCAGCACTTTTATTTTCATCATCATCTTAAAATGAAAAGTTTCTTTTCCCTGAAAAGGATAGTAAAACCTTTATAGAAATAATGTATTTTCACTTAAAAAAGAAGATTTTCTTCCTAGTAGGTGAAATTGTTTCATTTTTTTCAAACCATAAAATTTCATAGGTCTTGCAGGAAATGGCAGTTTGATTCAGGATTAATCTGTGAGTTTTTAGAAAAATTTATTTTCTTTGCCAATAGTTAGAGAATAAAAATTGATAGTCATGGAAAGATCTGTGTTTTGTTGTTAAAAAGTTAGACATGTATGTCTTCCTTCACAGGTGTGACAAGGTTAAGATGACAGGTAATACCTGCTCTGAAAACGGATTTCATTTAAAAGTATGCTGTGATATGCTTCTGATGCTCAAAGATCCCCAGATATTAGTGGAATAAAAAAAAAAGTATTTAGAGGCTGGGGCGATAGCACAGTGGGGGAGGCTGTTTGCCTTGCATGTGCCGACCCGGTTCCATCCCAGCATCCCATATGGTCCCGCAAGCACCACCAGGAGTAATTCTTGAATGCAGAGCCAGGAGTATCCCCTGAGTATTGCCAGATGTACCCTCCCAAAAAAAAAAAAATAAAAAAATACAAATAAAAATTAGGAGTCCTCCCAAATTTAATCATATTCTCTACTTATGGATATATCTTTAAAAGTACTCATTTTAAGAGTACTTTTTTAAATTATAGTACTTTTTAATTATAGCACTTTTTTAATTATATATATGCTTTTTTGGGTCACACCCGGCAATGCTCAGGGTTACTCCTGGCTCTGTACTCTGCAATTACTGCTGGCAGTGCTCGGGGACCTCATGGGACGCCAGGGATCAAACCCTGGCCGGCCGCATGCAAGGCAAACACCCTACCTGCTGTGCTATTGCTCCAGCCCCTATAGGACTATTTTTTTCAATTATAGGATATTTCTTTTTGCATTATGGTTAGCATATTTAGGCAAGCATACTTATTTAGAACCGGTATTTCTTTTAAGACGGCGCCCCTACACTCTCGCGAGAAGTCTCGATTCCTCCTCAACAGGAGCCCTGCAAAGTGCGCTGCACGTGTTTTTTTTTTTTTTTTTTTGGTAGGTTCTAGCAGGGGCGCAGCTACTCATATACACAGGTACACCCGGCAGAGCAGAAACCAGCTTTCCCGTTGAACCCCCTGCATTCCATGGACCACGAGAGCAACTTCCGACCCGAGACCACCATCCTGATGGAGCCTCGGAGGAGCCCAGAGAAACCCCCCACACCTTGCTGGCAGCAATCTGAGTCACAATCCACACTCTCAGCTGGTAAGATCTCCCCCCAGCATATTAATCCAGTCTCCAGCCCACAGATTAATCCAGTCTCCAGCTCAGCTTGTCAGAAAACCAGCCTACAAGGACCCGCCCTGCAGAGACCCGCCCTTAAGAGGAGAGTATTTCAAGCCCAGGAATGCTTGAGCCTAAGACACAGGTACACCCAGCAGAGCAGAAATCAGCTTTCCCCTTATTGCGCGGGCAGCGGCCACGCAATTTACCTCCAAATTACCATAAATATTCTACCCACCCCTCTGAGAGAGCCCCACAAAGTAATGAGAATATAGCGCCCGCATGGCAGAGCCTGGCAAGCTGTCCGATGTGTGTTCAATATGCCAAATCCAGTAAAAAAAATGTTTATTTTCCTGACCCCGAAAGAGCCCTTAATACGACAGCAGTAAGAAAGGCAAACAAGCAGTGCCTGATAAAATTTCACTGCTGTCCTAGACTGCCAAAACGAAGAAGGACTAAAATGACTGTCAGTACTTTCAATGCACGCACACTGGCATCGGAAGCATATATTGAGGATCTGATGGTGCAAGCGCAAAAGATCAAGTACGACATCATTGGTCTGACTGAGACGAGGAGGCGCCAGTCGCATCATGCTGTATTTGACAACGGAGAAGAATTGTTCCTTGGAACATGTGACGAAAGAGGCGTCGGTGGCGTTGGTGTCCTTGTCAACACGAACATGGCTGTCAACATTGATTCATTTGAATGCCTAACAAACCGAATAGGACGATTGCACTTGAGGAGATGTGGCCCACTGCCAGCAATTTCTATCTTCATTGTCTATGCACCAACATCCACATACAAAGAAGATGAAATTGAGAAATTCTACATGGAATTGGAGGAGTTCCATAAAAAAGATCACACCTTCTACAAGATCATAGTTGGTGATTTAAATGCCAAGATAGGACCGAGAAGATCAGCTGAAGAACTCCACATCGGGACCCATGGCCTAGAATGGAACGAACAGGGTGAGAGACTATCTGAGTTCATCATGTCCACCAAGACTATTCATGGGAACTCACAGTTTCAGAAGGCTGAAGCGAAACGTTGGACATGGGAATCTCCTGGTGGACAGTTCCACAATGAAATTGACCACATCATCTTCAATCGAAGGTTTTGTCTGACTGATGTTGCTGTCGTCCCCCAAATTCCAGACAGGATCGGACCACCGTCTCCCTTCGTGCAAAATTCTACTTCCCGCAACGGGGAGAAAAAGCTGCAAAGTTTAAGAAGAGAACTCCCAGAACGACCACCAACTGGGAACTCTTTGGCACCATTGCTGCAACATGGGAAGATACCATCATTGGTGACATCGATGAAGAATACAACCGACTGGTTCAGCACCTCCATGATTGTGCGAAGAATGCCGAGAAAGAGAAAGACACAAAAGGACGCTTGTCTTCAGAAACTCTTGAGCTCATTCGCCAACATGGCAAGGCGTGAGCCTCAGGAGACCAAATGCTAACGTCCAAGCTTGCTAAACAGTGCAGAGAAGCTATAAAAGCAGACCTCAAAGACAGAAGAGCAGAAATACTGGAAGATGCAGCAGAAGCCGGGAAAACTATTCGCACTGCCCGCGTGTCCTTCACCAACTATAAGACCAAGATGACTGCCCTCCGACGCCCTGATGGATCTATCGCATCTTCCAGAAAGGCAATGGAGAAGATTATCCAGGACTTCTACTCAAATCTCTTTGATAGCCACATCCACCTGCCCACATACCAAATTCCACAGGATGGATATGTCATTCCCAACGTTCTCCCTTCTGAAATCCGACATGCCATCTCGTCGGTAAAGAAGGGAACAGCACCAGGCCCAGACAAAAGTCAGACCCGAACACCTGAAAAATCTGCCATCATTACTCATCAATACACTAGCTCGGCTCTTCACACGGTACCTGTCCGAATGCAAGGTGCCCTCCCAATGGAAAACCAGCAGGACAGTTCTACTGTTCAAGAAGGGAGACATTCACGACATCGGCAACTATCGCCCCATCTGCCTGTTGTCTGTCATCTACAAGCTGTTTACACGAGTCATCCTGAACAGGATTAGCAGAACACTAGATGAAGGACAACCATGCGAGCAAGCAGGTTTCCGGAAAGGATTCAGCACAATTGACCATATCCACACATTAACCAAGCTCATTGAGGTTTGTAGGGAGTACAAGATGCCGCTCTGTCTCACGTTCATTGATTTACAGAAAGCCTTTGATTCTGTGGAGACTGAAGCAGTCATCGAAGCCCTAGTCAAACAGGGTGTTCAAACCCAATACATCAAGATCCTTCGTGAGCTGTATTACGGATTCACCACCAGGATCTCACCATTCTACAAAGAAGTGATCATTGATGTCAAAAGAGGGGTTCGACAGGGTGATATCATCTCACCAAAACTTTTCAATGCCACCCTCGAGAACGTCATGAGACAATTAGAATGGGAAGGAATGGGAGTGAAGATAGATGGTCGGGCAACTACACCACCTCCGCTTCACTGATGACATCGTTCTAATAACACCAAACATTAGCCAAGCGGCACAAATGCTGGCTGACTTTAACCGAGAATATGGAAAGGTAGGTCTACAGCTGAATCTGAAGAAAACTATGTTCATGAGAAATGAACTAGTTCCTGAGGCCCCATTCACTCTCAATGGAACAAACATCTCTGAATGCAGCAGTTATGTGTACCTAGGTCGAGAAGTCAACATGATGAACGACCTAAAACCTGAGCTGCGCAGGAGGAAGAGAGCGGCATGGAATGCCTTCAAAGGCATTGAAGAAATAGCTAAAAGTACAAAGAACCTCCGGCTCCGGGCACATCTCTTCGACTCCACCGTTCTCCCTGCATTAACATACACCTCAGAGACCTGGGCCCTACAAAAGCAGGATGAGAATGCTATTCGTGTCTCCCAGAGAGGCATCGAAAGAGCTATGCTTGGAATATCACGCCTCACTCAAGTGAGTGAAGGAATCCGGAGTTCTGATCTCCATCGCTATTCCAGAATCAGGGACGCTGTCTCGTTTGCCAAGGCATCGAAAATCAGATGGGCTGGACATGTAATGCGATTTGGAGACAACCGCTGGGCTAGAGCCGTTACCGACTGGATCCCACGGGATGTCAAAAGATCATGTGGCCGCCCACCTACAAGATGGTCGGACCTCCTTGTTAAGACCCTGAAGGAACGGTTTGAGGCTCTTCATATTCCTGAATCAACCAGATGCCACTGGGCTACATTGGCACGTGATAGGGTCCAATGGAAATGTTACTGGCGCCTGCTCGAGCAAATCGATGAATAACGGGATTCAAGTGATCAAGTGATTTCTTTTAATAAAGTATTTTCTCCACAGAATCAAAGAAATAAAGTATTTCTTTTAATAAAGTATTTTCTTTTAATAAAGTATTTTCTGAAAGAGTAGTTTTATGTGTTAAATATTCTATATTTTCCAAGAATTATATTATTCTTGTGATATCTTTATGTAAATTTAAATATGAAATCAAATTTTACTTTACACTTTTTTTTTTACTTTATGAATTTTTCTAAACACATGTTTACTTTCATTTCATCCTTGCTAACTATTGCAGTCTTTGCTACTGATAATGCAGAAATGATTATAATTTATCGATCTGCATGCTTATTTCAATTACAGCAATGTCCACTTAGAAGTCTATGTCCTCCATGGGTATAATTTCACCTCTCCCCAGTATATATTACTATATTGTACCACCACCAAAGTACCAGTATCGCTCCAAAATAACCTATTGGATTCTTTCCCATCTTCAGCCCTCCTCTGGTAACCTCCGTTCTGTGATTAAACCCCAAGTTTGGTTTCATCTGTTCTCTTTCTTTTACTCTCCTTATTCCATGTATGAGTGAAGTAATCTAGTATTTGTCTTTCTCCTGACTTAGCAGGAATCCTTTCATTTCACGTTATTATAGTGATAATAATTCATGTTTTATTTATCTATACGATTTTTTCTTTATTGTTGTTGAGCATTTTTGTCACTACTAGATGTTGGTATTGTACAGAGCACTGCAGATACTGTCGCTATTGCACTGCGTTCCTGTAGCTGCCACACAGAGAACAGTGCTGGTTCATGTGGAGGCCCATTATTAGCATTCGGAGACATACTGTAGTTTTCCCTTTATGTTCATGCCAACAGTCTGCAAGGGTTCCCTTTCCTTGACTCCTCTGCAGGTACTTATTTTGGCCTTTTTTAATATAAACTCTTCTTATAGACATAAGGTGACAACTCATTGTTGTTGTGATTTGCGTTACCCTGATAATATGTCTAAGGAGATGAACAAAAGGGATAGAAGAGACAACCATATGTTTACCAGTACATAAAAAATTATGAGCATATCTATTTTAAAAACAGAAGAGAGTATCTATGTGCAAAGTATTGTAGTACTGTAGATAAAATCCAATTCAGTGAATTATTAAAAATGACCTTAAGGGAGGTGTAAATATGAAAGTACATAAAATGTTTCAGAGTAAATACTCTCCTTAATAATGGAAGGATTAGAATTGGAATATTTTATCCTTTGACAAATAATCATGAGCAACTTTGTAAACCACAGTGTTTACATAAAATGTGGGGGAATTTTACATAAGCGGGCTTTACCTATTTTATGTAAAGTCTACAACATATTATTAGAATTGCTTTAAAAGTTTTATCACTGACAGGTGTGACAAGATTATTACTGTAATAAGATCCTAGCATAAAATAAATTCAATGTGATTCCTGAGTTTAAATGTATACGTAACAAGGAAAATAGGTACTGTGTTATATTGTATTAAATGGTTTTAATTTTCTTATTTACATAGGTAAAATCATTTGTTGATCACAAATAGGCTCCTACTGACTTATTTTCTCATCATTCTATTTACCATTTCTTAAATTTTCATGGAATAACTAATATAAAATAACTTTGTTATATGCTTAAGGGTGTACCTTGGTGCCTAAGGAATGCCCTTATCCCCTAAGGAACCTGGGAATATGGGTGGAGGACAGGGTAGTCTTGTGGCGTTCCAAAACTAAATGCTTGAAACAAAAATATTGAACAACTTTGTAAATCATTGTGCTTTAGTAAAAAAAACAAACACACAAATATATATATATATATATATATATATAAATCATAACTCTCATGGTAAAGATGTGGGGAGATAAATTGGAAATGTAGAACCGGAAGTGAAACAGCTGTGGTGGGAATGTGACCTAAGGTTCCCAAGTGGATAAATGCTTTGAGTCAGTAATCGCTCTTATAATAGGGATGAGAGTAAGATTTCCTCAAATGCATTAGATACCTTAGTAGAAACTAAATCTAACACCAATTCTTTCACATGCACATATTTATTTATGTATGTTCTATGCACATTAAAGGTAATGTTCAATAATGAATACTAGCTTTATTTTGATGAGCAATTCTTGTGCTATATATAATATACACCATTATTGCAGGATATTTCTCCTAGTAAAACTGACACCATTGATTATGCATTTTGTAATTATTTTCTCCTGTTTTATTAAGGGTATTGTGTTCTTGTAAATTTGTAAACAGTTTTAGGAATGGGAATGTATGTTTTGAGATCAGAAACTTTCTGCCATGAGGAATTATTGAGAGTAGATTATTCCTAGTAAATCTGGATTTGGGAGGGAACATTACAAAAATATGGTGGGAAAAGTCATGTAAGGACTGTAGTTTTGTGTTTAGAACTTCTGTTTTTTCTTAAATGAGATGAAAAACTATAGCATGCTTTTAGTAGATTAATATTGCAATATGAAATTTTAAAACAATCACCCTTTTTGCTTTGTAGAGAACTAATTGTAAGAGAAAAAGGTGTGATGGTATGAAACATCATAGCTACCAACATAATGAGATAACAGATAACAAATAACTATGAGAAAGAAATAGTTTAGGTTCTTTCTAATCTTTATGCTGGGTTATTATTGGCAGTATCAATCAAACAGAGAAATGATGAAGGATAATTTTAAAGCAAAGAATTTATGTAGTAGCTTTTCTTAAAAATGGAATTTTTTAACAACAGGTAAACTACCATATATTTTAGACCATGTGTATAATTGGATTTAATGCTAATTAAATCTGTCATGTACTCCTTAACTCTTTTTGTTGATTTACAATTCAATAAAACTGCATTTGCACCCTGTGTAGATTTCACAAAGGATAAAAATGTTGGTGTGTAACTGCACTCTGTGATTTATAGGGAGAAATCATAGAAATAAATGTGCTTCTTCAAGTAACTCCTATGTTGGGAAAGATAATGTAAGGGCAGATTTATTTGAGGATTTTATATGCAAATTTTTCAAAGGCCTTATCAAATGAATTTGAATCTCAACACCTAAGAAGATTATATTCTCACATATTTCCAATAGAACATTTAGATTCTAGTCAGTAATATATTTTTGCCGGTGCTATAGGTCCAAATGCACAATCCTTGGCTTAGATCACAAGCCCCTAAGTAGCATAGCCTAAGGTTTTCTTAAGCAAAATGATCTGAGAGAGCGAACAATCATTTCTTTGTTATGTATAAGCAAGCCTCTGTGAGTCAAGGATTGTGCTTGTTTATTGAGCACAGAAGCTCTAAAACTTGACTCTCATCTGTAGAAAGCTCAAAATCTACTAATCAGTCAGAAACAACTATGTTTCAATGGAAAAACACTCTAATATTAAATATGCCGTCTCATATGTTAAAATTTTGTTAATTTTCTTCAAGATTGAGAGGCCAGAACAATAGCATAGCAGGGAGGGCATTTTCCTTGCACACTGCTGACCTGGGTTCAATTCCAGGCATCCTGCATCCTGTAGGGTCCCCTGAGAATGGTCTGGCGTAATTCCTGAGTGCAGAGCCAGGAGCACCCACCAGCTTCACTGGGTGTGAAACAAAAAAGTAATAAATAAATAAACAAGTAAATAAATACATAAATAAAAGAATGAATAAATAAACAAATGAGTAAGTAAATAAATAAATACAATTTTCTTCACGATTGAGTTTGGAGAATAACTGTTAAATATTTTTCCAAGAACATCTTCTGATGCAAACATTATTTCTGCTATGAATTTTCAAGCACGATTTTTAATATGTATGTCCTGTCCAGAGAGCTACTACAGGGGTAAAAGTGTAGGAAACCCTGTTAGATTTATGATACCACATGGTTTCCTGAGTATGGCTCAGAAAAACCCTCAAATTTGAATGCAAGTAGAGCCCAAGGGCACCTGCTTGCTCCAGGAACATAAAGAGCCTCAAACCATTCCATCAGGTCGTGGGAACGAAGTCTATAATTGTTACTGGTATTTGGCATATCAAATACGACACAGGTAGCTTGCTAGGCTCTGCAGTGCGGGTAGCATACTCTTGTAGTCATCTCAAAATCCAGCATTTATTGATGAACCGCATCAAATGCAAATATTGGAAGATGATGCATTCATATTAAGTTTTATGGAAACATGTATTTGCCTGTTGTGTTAAATTGTTAAAAACAAACAAACAAACAAAAAAAAGAGAATAGCTCCATTTCTGTAAATCTTTGGCTTCTTACACTGTGGATTATGACTCCATATGGCAAGGGTAACAGTAGCCAGACAGTGGGCCCTAAAGTCACATGGTCTGTCCCTGAGAAGTGACAAAACACACAGTTAAGCTTCACATAGGCTGCCCGTGGTGGTGTCTGTGTTTATTGTATAGGGCATAAATGACCACAAATGATGCCATAAATATCTTAATAGCCCTTGGCAGGGAAAAAAAAAAGGTTTTCTACCCTTGCCATATGGGATCATGAAACTAAATGTGGATATTGCAAAATATTTGGCTACAGTAAAGGGATTCTGAACTAAGCAAAAAATAATTCATAATCAAAGGCAAAATGAGTCCAAGTCTGGAAGCTTTGGGCTCTGTTTTATTTTGTTTTTGGACAAAAAGAGGAAAAGTTTCAGCCATCTTTTATAAATAAGTGTGTTCTGTTTAGGCCTAGTAATTCTCTAGATCTTAATATGGAGATGGAACAGTTCACATGGAGATAGATTTGCATTGTATTTGCTACCTAGGGTATCTTTAGCATCTTAGAATCTGCTTCTGTAATATGAGTAAAAAACTGGTGATCATTTGTGATTCAAAACATATCCATTATAACAGTGCATAGTGCCACACTGTAACAGCCTTTTTCAATTTATTGATAGGTTCTCTAACTTTGTGTCTTATTTAACATATATCATATCACAGGAATATGAAACAGCACTGTTCAAATCACTTATTAATAAGAATAAATTCTAGGGTTTGAATATAATGACATACAAGATTGAAAGTGACAAGTTCTCTGTGGAAATATCTTGAATAAGCGACGTGGTTGAAAGCACAGGCTTCTGGAATAATGTTACATGGTATGTAGTAAATCATCACGAAAACATAAAGTTGCTCAAATGTGGAATTATTACAAGAGAAATCTATAGTCTTTTTTTGTTTTCAGAAGACACATTAATCTACACTAAAACAAAATGTTGATATAGTGCTTTACTTAATATCATTTTAATTGAATATAATTAAAGTGTCCTCATATACTGGTTGACTTCAATTTTCACAGACATTCTTCTTTAAAGGTTTTAATGTTTTTTTTTTGTTTTGTTTTAATAGACTTGACAGTGCTGTTTTCAGAAATAAGTGAAGTGACGCAGGACAAGCATACCACAAAAGAGCACTAAAACAGGCCCCTCACCACTGCAGTGCTCTACATAAGGCCTCCCACCAGAGGGCGTGGTTCCTCCCACTTTTCCCAGGATCTCTGCCCTCTACCCATCCCTTGGTGTCTCGAGGCATGTTTTCTATAGTCTATTTTCTATAGTCTATTTTCTATTTCTATAGTCTATTTTCTATAGTCCTCTTTCATTCTCAAGCATGACCTAGAATTAATCATAAAATACACTATCATCCATTATGTGACATATTATTTTTGCACAGCATTAAGAAAAAATGCATGAAAGATAAATTATCTCTTGACTTTTTTTTCGCTTTCTAACAAATCCTGGAAAAAGTTTTAGCTTATCAATACCAAAAAGTTTTGTTTATCTATTGAATCCCAGCAGTGGTGGATCCTTCTTAACACTATTAAGTAGGTGGTATGAATAAAAACATCTTGTAGCAGCCATATTTCCCCCTAATTCTTAGTAGTAATAGTAGTAATTCATAGTAGAAATAGTAGTCAGGTATCTATAAACTAGATATTGTGGTAGTGTGCAACATTTAAAAATTTTTTGATAAATTTTAGAAATTAAATGCTATGCGGAGGAGGGCCTCATAGTCTGACTGTAAGTAATAGCAATGCAGCACTAAAAGGCAGTAGCTCATCCTAGAAATCAGAGCCTAAACCAGTCACGTGCCAGAAAATGTCAATAAACTCTCACTTTAAATCATTCCTGTATGGACTCAGTGAAGAGAACAATAGACCTGAAATAAGTCTACATAGTAATCCACAGTAGCTGTGAATATTTTACCTTACATAGCTAAAGGAACATTGCAGAAGTAATTAAATAAGTACAGATCTTGAAATGTGAAGATTCAGAACTTCATAAGTGAGCCTTGTAAGACCTTTATTACAATGCTGTTTATAACGGAAGATGAGAGTTTTAGAGACAGAAGTATAATAATAAAATTGAACAGATGCTGGGAATGTTGATCTGGGCAATGCCCATGTGTTGCATATATTTTATTTACCTGATTTGATCCTGGATACCTCAAAACAACAAGAACTAAATTGACAGTGAAGGTGAAACAGAGAAGGAAGCACAAACAAAGGCAGATTGAAAATAGACGAGAAGACACAGGAAATATTCTGACATAGGGTCACCAAATTATAGTGATCATGATTTTTTATTCTTTGTTTTCTTTTCTCTTTTAGAGTCAAACCCTGTAATGCTCTGGGGTTGTTTCTGCCTCTGGACTCAGGAATTACTCTTGGCAATACTTCGGGGACCAGTTGAGATGTTGGGGTCAAACCTGGGCTCGTTGCACGCAAGGCAAATGCTCTACCCACTGTGCCATCACTCCGGCCCATGATCAGCCTTCTTAAATGATAGAATTTACTGCTTTTATCCCCCTCTACATTTCTGTGCTAGATTATTTATGGGGGGTCACAATGCTCAGAGGCTACTCCTGACTCTGCGCTCAGGAATTACTCTTAGCAGTGCTTGGGGGATCATATGGGATGGCAAGGATCGAACCTAGGTAGGTCACATGCAAGACAAATGCCCTACCCACTGTGCTATCACTTTGGACCACTCTGTGGTAGATTTTCAAAGTTTAATTATTCTCTTTCATGAACATTAAACTTACAAATAAAATAATTAATAGATAATTACTTATTCTATTTTCTTATTTTGTTTTATTCAGAGAATCTACTAATTAGAACTAAATGTATCATTCTTATGAGGAGAATGGTGAGAAAACAATCATGGTAATGACTTAAACATGCTTATGATTATATTCTTGTTCTTTTAAAATTATGTGCCCTTTTCCTGCTATGTTCACAATTCATAAGCCAATTAAAAATGCTTTTGCCTTAGCTTCTAAAGTGAGATCATAAAAAAAGATTTAAGAAATTCCAAGAGAGCTTTAAAATATATGTAACCTGTCCTCTCTTATTAGATTTCTACAAATATTTACATAAATCATTTATTAATTACAGTAATTTATTTCTGATATATTTTGGATATTTCACAATGTTGGTAATTTGTGCTATATACATTATGACATATATTAAAATTAAAAGATGGGTATTGTGTGTTTATGTGTAACAAATATACTGTGTACATAAATATATGTCTGCCACCTGTAAATGCAGCTGGGCACTGCAGCCACACTTGAAACACCTCGTGGGGACCCATAATGGCAGGCCTCATGGTGTGGGGGTTCCTCTGGCTTCTTCCGAGGCTCTCCTGGGGTGACAGGCCAGATCTAGAACCCACCTTCCTTCCTGGGTTTCTCATGATCAGCTGGGCACAGGGAGAGTCTGTAGCAGCTCTGCCCTGTGTATCTGCGTCTCTGGATCAGGCATACCTGGGTTTTTATACAGTATATATATATATATATATATATATATATATATATATAATAAATATATATATGTATACATACATGCATACACACACACACACACACACATATTATATATATATATATTATATATATATATATATATATATATATATACAGTGGTCATATCCGGCAATGCTCAGGGGTTTCTCCTGGCTCTGCACTCAGGAATTACCCCTGGCGGTGCTCGGGGACGTTATGGGATGTCAGGGGATCAAACCCGAGCCGAAACTGGCCAGCTGCATGCAAGGCAAACACCCTACCCTATGGGCTAGCTCTCAGGCCCCGCGACGGCAGAGCCTGGCAAGCTACCCATGTAGTATTTGATATGCCAAATACCAGTAACAATTTTAGACCTCATTCCCATGACCTAATGGAATGGTTTGAGGCTCTTTATGTTCCTGGAGCAAGCAGGTGCCCTTGGGCTCTACTAGCATGAGACAGGACATATGGAGATGTTACTGGTGCCCGCTTAAGCCAAGCAATGATGAACAGGAAGACAGTGATACATAAATATATACATAGTTATGTTTTATGCACATGAACACTTGTGTATATGTACATGCATGATGCATGTATATATAGCATATTTGTGTGAATATTTTCCCAGGTCTTATATATACATATATAATATATATATGTATTATATATATAAGATATATATATGTATATATATTCTTATCAAAACAATGAAAGTAGCTATTAAGTGTCATGAGTTATTTATAATTACAGGGATACTCATTTTTTTGTTAAATCAAGCTTAATTCATCATGTTTTAGAACTACTAGTATAGAAATGTTGAAAAATAGTGTATTTTGGGTAGCAAACTGGATACTTCTATAGACAGTGCAATGTGGTCCTCACAGAATCTCTGTGTGTGGCCTAATTTATGGCATGGTGGCACCTACTGTTTTTCCCAAGGTTTCATATGCCCCCATGTGTGGCACTCTTAAAGGTCCTCTGTCTTGGTGTCCCACATGTTTGATCCCACATGCTGCAAGGTTTAGGTGGATCATGCTTCACAAAGCAGATAAAGGTTCACTTCTTAAGTTAAAATGATGCAAATGAAAGTTAATAGTAATATCATAAAAATAAGAATATTGTCACAGAGTTTCATTTTCATATATTGAAACTTTCACTTGTATTACTTGTCTTCCCATTGTTCATTATTTGCTTGAGTGGGCATCAGTAACATCTCCACTCGTTGGGAATGTGGTCCATTATTGTTACTGTTTATGGCATATCAAATGCACAATGGGTAGCTTGCCAGGCTCTGCCATGGCTCTGGATTCATCCCAGGGGGCCCAGTGTTTTTCTATGCCAGACCATCCACCATCAATGGCCCACGGGCAGAGCCCCTGGGCCCTATCTGTCTCCTCTCTGCCACCTGCCAATGCAGCTGGACACCACAGCCACACCTACAACAATCTGAGTTAGTGGAATGCATAGTTAGAAGGTATTTAACATTTAGAAAGAGAGATCAAAGGGATGGAGCGGGCATCTGCCTGCACAAGACCTCAAGTGGATCCCAGGCATTTCATCACCAGGTTTTGTGTGACTTAGTAGCATGCAGGATATCCATCACCTCTGAAGAAAATAAAAACAGCAAAGTAAGCCAAAAAGTCAGAGAGATGTTTATAAAGAAATCTTAAAACAAATCCCATGACCTATATGTCACAGAGAGATGGTAATTAACAGATGTGCATTCCTAATTTTGTCTATTTTGATGAAGAAATATTTAATAGAAAGGCACCATTCCTTTGTTGTTAATAAAATCTACTAATGGAAGTAGAGGTACCAGAGAAGATAATAATGACATGAAATCGTAGGAAGAAAAACTCAACATTTATATCATACACATAGATACATAGACATTCATATGCATAGATATGATTTTATATTGTATATATATTAATAAATAAAGATGGATCTATCACTCCGGCCTAGAACTTAAAGATTAATCTAGGACTTAAAGATTAATTACAACCAGTTTTTTTCAGCATCAGCAACTTTACTGAAAAGGGGGGTGGCAGCCCCTCCCACTCCACTCTCTCAACATTGCTTGAAGTAGGGCCTCACATCAGCTATTCCTTGCTTCCTGCAGCCTGAGACCCTAATATAATTAAATTATTAAAGATGATTTTTTCAGTGGCTTTGATGAAAGTCATACAAACAAACTTGAAATGTCAATGGCTGGAAATACAGTACAATGGTTATGGTATTTGCAGTGCATGAGACTCACTTCTCTTCACCACATATAGTTCCCAAACAGCATCAAAAGTGATCCATGAGCAAAGAACCAGGAATAAACCCTGAGCACTTCCTGTAGGACATGGCGCAAAAAACTGACTAAAACAAAGCAAAGAGAGGAAATATCAGAGTCTGAAAGTAAAGCAGAGAGAAACGATATGTATTCATGATAGGTCCCCTGTTGCAGGACACCCTAAAAACCTAGGCCTCTGCATCTGCCCTGGATTGCCTCCTGCAGGTCACTTCATAGATAGGGGGTAGTCTGAATGTGGCAGTCTTATCTGACCACGTATTCTGTACTGGCTGGTATAAATATTCTCTCATGCTACCACAAGCATCGTGGAACTAACTAGATCTTACCAGCATATTTGCCTGGCCACATTGGATCTCTAAGTAATTAGACCAGAGAGAAATGCTGTTTCCCTCCAAGCAAGCAAGCACGGCTCCCTGATAACTCAAAGGCAACTAAAATAACAAAACTACCGTGAAGTAGACAAGACTCTTGTGAAGGCTTGGAGAAATATTTAACTGGCATTAGTATTAGTCTTTGGTACAGAAACATGCCATCTCAGAAACCCCCCTTCTCTACCCTATAAAGGCAATTCCAGGCTGATCTTGGCTCAAGACATTAGGGGAGGTGCTGGGAGAATTTACCTGAGGGCATTTGATCCCTTCCTGCCAGGGGAAGTTACATTTAGTTTATAGCTGCTCCCAGCTCTGCTAGGAGGCTTTTAATTAGCTCTGGGTCCTTGTAAACAGCCAGAAGGCTTCCTGAAGTTGCTACATTTCTATAGAGCTATTTTCCTGTTTTCATCTCTAGATAGCCAGCCCAGAATGGGCTGGGCTGGGAGTTTGGGCAGATTTCTAGCTATAAAATAAGCTGCAAGGAGAAAGAAGCTCTCTCTCTCTTTTTTTCCCCCTTTTGCCATTTCAGCTTCCCTTGGTGTTTTGCTTCTCCGTCCTCTCCATTCTCTGTTGGGCCTCAACATGTGGTGGCAGCCATCTTGGCCTACACCTAGCTGGGGCCTAGCTGGGAACCCAGAGTCCAAGAGGTTTTCCCTGCTCTTGGATTGTATATTGGAACCTGTGATAGTAAAACCCTTTTTAAAACTGCATCGGATTCTGGAGTCTTCATCCATTCCCTGCCGGCTTCGGAGGTAGAAGGGAACTCGCTTCCCGGCACTGTTGGGGACCCAGGCGGCGCTCCCTGACAGTCCCCTACAGTACATATCCCAAATATTTGCACTTAACAATAGCGAAATAATTTTCATGAGTAAACTTAAGAATTAAAATCATCATTCAAGCTTCATGAATCTTAAAATAGGAAGATTGTTCTGGGTTATCTGGGTCAGTCCAATCTAACAGAACCACTTTTCAAAGCAGAGAAATTCTCACACTTGGAGCAGAAGACATACTGTACAAGTGTGAGGGATTCTAAATGTCCAGCTCTTGTACAAAGTTGAGTAATAATCTCCTAGAATAGAGCTGTAGTTTCCAGCGGGCATCAGGGGAAGCTTGGTAACTCTTCAACCAGAATTGAAAGTTTCCCATTGAGAGCCCAGGCAAACTGATGTTGAAATAGTTTTCTGATTCCTTTCCTATAAACCACAGAGCAGAGACATCAAAAGAGCCCATGAGACAACTGGTACTGACTTACAAAACAGAACTGTAAGATCATAAATATGATTTGCTTTAAGCCTTTAACTGTTACTTTGATTGATTGATTGATTTATACACCATAGCAAAGGAAGTTCTGCAGGATTGATTCTTCTTTGTTTGGTTGTAGTTTTGGGGCCACACCCAGTGGTGCTCAGGGCTTACTCCTGGCTCTGCACTTAGGTATCACTCCTGGAGTGCTCAGAGAATAATATGGGGGTCAGATCAGGTTGACCTGGGGTAAAAGCACAAGCTCTCCCACTGTACTATCACTATGACCCCAGGATAGATTCCTAGAAAGAAATGGAGCCCTTAGCCCAAAGGAACAACGTATAAATTCCAGAATGGTACTGGGTGGAGGCAAGATTTAACTCGTGGGTGAATGCCAATGGATTTACATATGAATGTATACAATTAGGAAACAAGTAAAAAGTTTTCAGTCAGGAAATTTCTAGCTGGATTAAAACTGATGTCCCAATATTGACTAATGACAATTTTATGATGATCATCAAACTGAACATGATGTAACCAATGTTTGGAAGATAGGAAATTGAAAATTGGTGGAAATCATTGAGAAGTAATTTTTTTCAAGAAAACTTTTGTCTTTTATTATTCTTTTGTGCCAGGTACTACAATATTAGATGACATCAATAAATCAAATTGTTGTTCTTCAGAAGGAAATGACAAGTATGTGCTTGCATAATGCCACGATGTGAAACTGACATCTGGAGGAGGGAAAATAAAAAGCAAGTAAGCCATCTTTGGACTACAAATTTTCAGATAATACTATTTCTCTGAAAACTGAAGTATGTTTGCCCTTTGACTATATTTAGGACTCGAAGTTTATGTTCCACTGTATTTTAGTATAATTATAGATGGAGATTTTTATTCAACAAAATTATTTAGTTTTGCATTAGTCATAAGTATTATAAATTTCAAGATAGTTCCCTAAATAATCTTTCCAGTTTTAGACCTACGTCTTCTAATGGTCCCTCAAATACCAATTCCATAGTAATTGCTAAGTAAAACTGTTCATTGCAGTTAACTCTTATCCCTAATTTTTGCAGGACTCCTTTAAGGGCCGCTGCATTTGGCTCAAAACATTAGCACAGTAAAGGCCCTAGGTGAGATGCAGGGAGGGATTACCTAAGGGCATTGGACCCTCCCTGCTGGAGGAAGGTCTGAGTTGCAGGGGGTATAAACTAGCCGGTTCCTGCTCTCCCTGTCTTCTTCCTTGTGGGATCTCGCCTTGTGGCGTGTATTCCCCTTGGAAGCTTTTACACGTGGTGGTCGCCATCTTGGCCTACACGTGGCTGGGGTTCTAGCCTGGAATCCTAAGCATCGGGTTTTTCCTTTTGCTGATTTGTATGCCTGAACCTGTGATAAGTAAAGCCTTTTTTAAACTGCATCGGATTCCTGAGTGTTCATCCATTCCTAGCCGGCCGGAGGTAGAAGGGAACTTCGCTTCCCGGCACTGTCGGGGACCGGCGGAGCTCCCCGACACCTAATGATTCATATTTACTTCCCTTTCCAAATGCTGTAGTTGTTCTCAGCTTCTGCTTCTTGTATGCCTAAACATTGGCTACTACATGCTTTATATTCTTCCTTTCCATACTTGTGTTTACTTCAGTTATCTTTTTTTTATGAAGAGGTACAGTTATACTAAAACTTCTTGACTCCAATAAAAAAGTCTTATCTCTCTTGAAACCGTATCCTTCTACTTATGGTAACCAGAAATTGTAGACTTTTTTTTTTTAATTCCCACTTGCCACATAAATTCTTATATGTGGCATGTTGGCTTTAGTGGCAAATTATACAGGCAAGGACAAATTCTCACTGTGTTTATTGGTACAGCCCATCTAGTTTTGTCATTTTCAACAGGATTTCGAAAATATTCTCACTCTCTTGATTTCTGCATTCCCATTATATAAGCTAATATTAAATAGGACATACAGTGTGTGTCTGCAAAAGATACTTAAGATCCAAATTTTTCTCTCAAGCAAACTTACCAACGTTTTCAAGACTCCATTATTCATTCGTTCTTTCATTTATTCATTTATTTATTTATTCATTATAAAAGTCAAGTAATAAATATAGTCTAAAAAAGCCTACTTGAGTTGAATCAATACCTTGTTAGATCTCATCTTCCAGGATCCTTCACTGTGCCCATTCACTATGTCCCCAGTGCAACTTGGGTGTGTAATACATTGAATCTCTTTATTCCTATTCTTTGGGTCTGTTTTGTCCCATCCTGCAGATACAAGTACCTGGGTGGTCACACAGCTCTCTGGTTTAGGATATCTGCCAACAGGCACATTCTCAGCGCGCCCTTCTCTAGTTTCCCATAGAAACTGCAACCTCACTTTCTTTCCTATAGCTCAGAAGCTCCTTTTACTTGTTCTTTTATTTTCTGAATGCCTTTTTATTGCCTTCTGATGTTAGTTATTGCCACATATTTGTCAAGTGTCTATCTCTCCAAGCTGAATCACAGGCAAAGAAAAGTGGGAGTTGGTTTTTCCTATTTAATTTATTTTCTGCATGAACATTCACACTCATATACACACAATACAAAACAAACATTGCAGAGCTACTAAGAATTATGAAGCAACACTGTGTGTTTATGTGGACTAGCATTAAATTAAAGAAATACTGTAAGAAGTTAGGAATAAAATCATATATCTCTACATGTACTACTTTAGCAAAAGTGACATTTGTATATCATATATTTAGTTTATTTTGAAGTAATTTAAGTACAAGATGAAAGATCTATAAGAAAAAATGATAAACAGAATATAGTTAAGTGTATGAGAGAACTTTTTTAAATCTTTAAATAAAATTATATTTGGTCATTTCAGAACTTATATATCCCCAATGTGTACATAACTCAGAATGGCAAAACTAATAATACCCTATTATTAAAGGACCAACAAGCCAGACGACCGCCCCCCCCCACCCCCGATCCATGGGGGCTGCCATCTTCCACATCCGGACTTCCCTTTAGTAACAATTCCACCCAGCAAACCAGACTATCACAGCCTGGATCATCCACACCCACCCTGCAGCAGTTTTTGTTTTTCAATCCGGCCCAGGTATGCTGAACCAGAGACTCTCAGACATGGGACAGAGCTGCTCCTGGCTCTCCCTGTGCCCAGCTGCTCATGAGGCGCCCGGGAGGCATGGCGGGTTCTAGCCCTGGCCTGCCACCCCAGCAGAGCCTCACAACAAGGCAGATGACCCCCTGACTCCGTGGGGGGCTGCCATCTTCCGCATCGGACTTCCCTCTCGTAACAATTCCACCCAGCAGACCAGACTATTACACCCTGTCTCATGCAGCCGCTAGCAGAGGTTAAATATATATAATATATTTATAATGAATATATATAATATATTTAAAGCTTTAAGGAGGTAATTCATTAAATTAGAAAATATAAAGTACACCTGTGTCTTGAAAAACTGCATATGATTTAGTGAGAGAGACAGGATATAATTTAAGAATAATTACTTCATATTTATAATTTTCTTCCAGAAATAAATACTAAGATTAGTTTGCCTGTATATGCCAGGTCATACTTAGTAAGAGATTCTACTTCACTGTTCAGGACACACATAGTATATGTGTAAAGTGTAACATATTGGAGTGTCTTTCTTTACAAAAAGAGGTATTGTGGGCAACTAAAATTCGAGAGGCACAGTGACTCAAGACACCTATGACAGTGTGAGCAGAATTATTGACAATGGAGAAGAGATTTAGCAAGGCACATGGTCTTTGTTGGACTGCATCGTTTCTCCCCAGAGAGGAGAACTTGTGCCAACTCACTTGTCTAGTAAAGCTTTCCAGTGTAAGTACACTGCCTTGGAAATGCTTGTTTTATGTGCAGACTTTTGGAAAACAGAGTGGAAACTTTTTTCTTCTTTATAGCAAGGGATGCTACAGGTCAATGGCAGTCTAGAAAACAAATTTCATATCCATCTTGCTGATATCGACTAGAAATTCAGCTGATATACTAAAAAAGCAGTTCGGTGTAGGTGAAGAGCTCTATTCTGGGTCACACGGAGAGGAAGAGAGACAGGAACATTACTCACTCCAAGGACTTTCTTTTCTATTTCACTCTCCTATACATCTTAGATATTTAAGAATAAACTGAAAACAATCTTGAGTATCAAAAAGAAGATGAAGGCATATGGTAATTCAGTTTAGACACTTAATTTGCATGTCTAACGATTTTAAACCATAGTTACATGAGCTTTAAAGGGAACAATATCTACTTGCCAAGTAAAAGAACATGATGCAAAATCAAAGAAATTACAATGCGCAGGGATAAAATCTTGGCATATGTGGCCAAGATCAGCAGTCGTGGACTCATTTGACCCGATCATCCAGGGACTGTGCTGAGAGTTGAGTATTAAGGGCAGCTGAGACCAAAGAGCTAGTACATTGTGTAGGCAGTTTTCTTTGCACAAGACTGGCACAGGTTTGAGCCCATGGGCATCCCCGACATGATCCTTGAGCTTACAGCCAAAAATAATCCCTGAATACTGTGAGATGTGGCAAAATGAAACAAAACATAAACATCTGAAAACAATGTAGATAAGGTCTTGACTAAAAATTAACATAGGTATATGTATTCATATATTACTTTTTGAAGAGTCATAAAGTGTTTTGATCTAGTACTACTTGTATGACAAATAATACTCATCTACTTAGAAATAAAGAGCCCAGGATGTCTGATGAGCAAAAAATTCCCCAAGTATTCTACAAATTTGGTTTCTCACTCTGATCGCCATAACTGCTGAGCAAGGGAAGGACGGCTATACTGGGATAAGAGACTAGCTCCCTGACGGCTCTGGGAAGTCCGCAGTGCTGGTAACTGAGGAATAAAAGGCAGCATTAATAATGACTTTCCGAGGAGCCACCCTTGAGCAATGCTGGGTGTGACTCAAAAAGAAAAAAAAGACTTTCCGATTTTGAATGGGAAATGATGATTCTAATCTTTCTTAAGGAGAGAGTCATTCAGGTACAAGGGAGTGGTAGGGGAGGCTAGAAATCTGTAGAGGAAAGCAAGCCAGTAGGAATACAGCATCACCTGCACTTCCCCTGAAGATAGCATCTTCACTGCACTGTGTTATTTCCTTCGTTGAGAACACAAGGTTGTCTGTGATTGAAGACAACGTGATTATAAAATTATGGAGAACATTTTTTTATTTTCTAGATCTTGTGGACAAGTACTGTTTCTGTTGAGAGCTAAATTATAAAAGTTTAAGAATAAGTATTAAGCATGGAAGAAGGGAGATAAAACGGTGATCTTTATCTTCCAAAATGTTTCTCATTCCACAAAACTGGAACCTCGGAAATCAGCTTGGGTGGAATGAGGAATGATTTTGCATTGCTGCCAAAAAGCTGAAAATAGGTCCAGCAGAATTCTTCTTTGAATATATTGGCATTGGTAACAAATTGAATAGACCTGGATCTGTTTGATCCTTCTACTTCCACACTACTTCCATTACTGTGATGGTTTTGAGCTAAATCTAGGAAGCGTTCATAATAATTACACATACATATTCTGATTCAATCCAGAATTTCCATTAAATGGGTTTGCTGTGTTAGTTTACAGGTTTATAGATAAACAGATACATAAATAGATCAACAAATAACAGAGATATACTTCTGGCAGCTGCAGCTCTGCCTCATGTCTGTGAGTCTCTGGATCAGCATACCTGGGCCGGATTGAAAAAAAAAAAACTGCTGCAGGGTGGAACTCGATGAGACGGGCTGTGATAGGCTGTTGCTCGGTGCAGTTCTGATGAAAGGGAAGTCTGGATGTGGAAAATGGCTGCCCGATGGAGTTGGGGGGTTATCTGGCTTGTTGTGCAGCTTTGTTGTGTGGTTTGAGGTTCTTTATGTTCCTGGAGCGAGCAGATGCCCTTGGGCTCAACTAGCATGAGACAGGACATATGGAGATATTACTGGTGCCCGCTCTAGCAAATAGATGATCAACGGGAGGATAGTGATAGTGATACTTCTGGCATTCACTGAGATGCTGACCTGACCCCAGTAGGAGGTTCCATTTCTGCTCCACAAAAGAGGATATTACTGCACTAGGTTTCTGAACTCATTCCTCAGTTAAGGCTCTGCCCTCTTTAACCACTTCCAGGTGAGCAATTTATTAATTTATTTTTTAACTAGAACTCACTATCTGTATATTTCTGTTGCAAATAATTACTTTTGTACTTACAAAAATTTAATATTCTACAAAAGAGAACATGCCCTCAATAATAACTATTTTCAGTGGAAGAGCAGGATCTTTGCCTTTCTTTATGTAAGAAAGTCAAGCCTGTTTTTCTTTTCTCCTTTCAACTATACAATCTTTACAAGCGTCGTAACTACAGAAGTACCTGGTAAGGACCATTAAATATAGTTACAGACCGTGACAGCAAGTTTATGGAGTGCGTCCAACTGGCAAACCTAGATGCTTGGACTAGGCTTACAAACCTCCAAATGATTACATCAAATATAACTTATTACTGGCAATCAATCACAAGCTGATAAGAGGATACAGGAGTTTCCAAAATAATTGAAGCCATCTTGGCCTTAAAATAATTGAAATCTTTTGGCCAAAAGTAGTGCCGTTTCCTAATGCTTGAAGGGCAATGTGTTTATCAAAGGGCTATTTTACACAGCAACAATAGTTATCCGAGCTTTCAGTCTGGGTTAGTCTAATTACCGAGAAAATCTCTGAACTCTATTTTAATGTTGTGCATTTTGTTTCAGTGTCCAGAAGTTGGAGTTAGTACTCTGCTTCAAAATAAGACGGAAATAGAAATTATCCCAAATCTTTACCAAACAACCCCACAACTCACCACTGGGTGTAAGAATGTTTAGTATACAGAACAGCTGCATACCAGATTATGCTCGGGTACATTTTGGAAGGGCCTCCCAAACTACAATTTGTGCATGTCCTATACACTCCCATGTGTAGTATTGGCTTAGCATTTCTTCATAGGTTTGAAACCTTTCCATAAATAATGAGACAGGAAATCAATCAAAATTTAGTCAAACATACTACCTTATGGTCTTCGTATTATTTTTCTACTGTTACCAGAAACCAATTATTACCATCTTAGTGGCTTGAACACATATAAGTCATCACCTTATAGCCTGCATAAATCAGAAGTATGGACACACGGTGGTAATCTAAGTCCTGTTACTCTATTCCAAGTTCAAAGAAAGAGGTCAGGAGATCTAAATCACAAACACCCCCCCCACTTTTCATGATTTCTCCCATCCCTCTCCCAAATAATTAAACACTGATTGGTGCATTAATTGGGAGAAAATCCTTTAAGGTGATTAAGTAAAGGGACTTAAGGCTTAAGTCCTTTTGAAAATAAAAAGAAATGGCAGCAAAATTACTAATTACATGTTCAGATAGCTCACATAATTACTCATCTTCTCTTTGTTAGCATTAAGTTAGGGAGAACAGGACAAAAATGCTTTATTTTCCACTGAGTCTATTTTCATAGAAAAGATCTTCCATATTTTTTCTACCGAATTTATGTAACAAAAAATTTACCAATTTAAATATTTAGTTATTCTGACCTGTGTGTATATAAGTTATTTCAAACCTTGTCCGAGAGTTTTGATAATGTATTTTTTCCTGACATGTTCTAAAAAGTGAATATGCCACTTATGACATAAATTTTTTCTTATGTCAAGAAAAAAATAAAATAAAAATATTTTTCTATTATTTTCTTTGTTTATCCTTCCTTCCTCCCTTCCTTCTTTCCTTCCTTCCTTCCTTCCTTCCTTCCTTCCTTCCTTCCTTCCTTCCTTCCTTCCTTCCTTCCTTCCTTCCTTCCTTCCTTCCTTCCTTCCTTCCTTCCTTCCTTCCTTCCTTCCTTCCTTCCTTCCTTCCTTCCTTCCTTCCTTCCTTCCTTCCTTCCTTCCGTTCTTCCTTCCTTCTCCTCTTCCCTTCCTTTCTTTCTCCTTTCTCCTTCCTTCTTTCATTCATCCATTCCTTCTTTCTTGTTTTCTTTTTTAGTGTTTGGTTCTCACCAGTGGGGTTCAGGGCTTACTCTTGGATCTCCATAAGAGATCACTCTTGGCAGTACTGAGGGAACCATATATGGTGCCAGGATTGAACCAAGTCAGCCAATGGCTCCCTACTCCACTATATTAGCGCTTCAGCCTCAGTATTTTTCATTTAATAATGTACATAGATATAAAATATAGGAAAGTCTTCATAATGCCTCAACAATATTACCACCATTAGTCACAGCTGAAATTACTGTCTGCCCCATCCAATAATACCTTAAGACATGCATGTTCAATCTGGATTCCACAATTTGGAATTGATTTCTATGTCTCTGATTCATTTCTCAGTTCCAAAATCTTGTTTATGCACCTGCAATTTCACAATATTGTACTATCTTTCTTCAAATTAATTTATTTTTTCTAGAAGAGCTGTCAGTTCCTATTTTTATCAGACCCAATAGACCATTACCCACTCTCCAATTTCAGCCCTAGTTCTATGATCTACAGTCTATGAATTATTGGGAGAGATATAATTAAAATGCCAAGCATGCCATAATGTAGAAAATCTCTCTGTAAGATTTAAAACATATTTTACTGTGGAACAAATATAAAACCAGAATTCCATGCATATTACAGATAATCCACTAAGAGACACAGAAACATAAAACATTCCCATCCATTAAAGGGATGGGGATATAAAAACAACTCATTACAGACATATTTGCCTTAAAATTAATATCCCAAAGGACTTAATTATGCCATTGATCACACAAATTATTCAGACTATTTTACCAGGGAAATAAATGTAATTTTACTTTATTTAAAGAAAGTATAAGAGCTTCTTTTGATTCTTTGTGACTCTAAGTAGTTTCACATTTTTTTAACTCTAGGTTTTGGACCACAACCAGCAAAGCTCAGGGGTTACTCCATTTTCTGTATCCAGAATTCATATCTGCCAGTGCTCAGGGCCCCAGACCAATGCCAGGATCTAAGCAAGGTCACCCGCATGCAAAGCAAGAACCTCAAGTCCTCTCTCTGCACTTTCACCTCAGTCTAATTTGGAACAGATGACTCTAAAGTTTCTTTCCTTAGACAGTGAGAAGCAGTGGTCTGAATGCCGTAGTTAGGTTTCTGAGAGAAGTTAAAACTTCTCAATATTAATAATGTGGAGAAACTTATTTAGCTTTTTACTACATCTCTGGTAGAGACAGACATGGGGCAGAGCTGCTACTGGCTCTAGCTGTGCCTAGTCGCTCATGAGGCGCATGGGAGGGATGGCAGGTTCTAGCCCTGGCCTGCCACCCCAGCAGAGCCTCACAACAAGCCAGACAACCCCCCACTCCATGGAGGCCTCCATTTTCCACACCCGGACTTCCCCCTCGTCAGAAATCCACCCTGCGCACTTTTGAGATGGATCATCAGAAATGCTGGATTTTGAGATGACTACAAGAGTATGCTACCCCCATGGCAGAGCCTGGCAAGCTACCCGTGTTGTATTTGATATGCCAGATACCAGTAACAATTATAGACCTCATTCCCATGACCTGATGGAATGGTTTGAGGCTCTTTATGTTCCTGGAGCAAGCAGGTGCCCTTGGGCTCTACTTGCATGAGGCAGGTCATATGGAGATGTTACTGGTGCCCGCTCGAGCAAATCGACAATGAACGGGAAGACAGTGATAGAGTGATATCTCTGGTACATTTTTAAAGAAAGAAAATAAATGTTCATCTAAGGTATTCTGAAGTATTCCAAGAGAAAGTCATTTTTTTTCTCTTTGTGTGTAGAGGGATGCTGTCCTTTCTTTGTCTTTTGGGGGTTATTGCAGTCATACCCAGATGTACTTAGGGCTTACACCAAGCTCCATATCTAGGGAGAAATCCTGTCTGGTCCATGGGGACCCTATTCGGTGCCAGGAATCAAATTTGTCATTGCATGCAAGACACTATGTTGTCTCTCTGTTTTTTTCCTTATTTTCAATTGAAATATAGTCCTATGTTGCAATTGTTATCGATTCTTATTTTATCTGCAGCTGAATATGAATTGTTTATAAGAGAAAATAATAATAGAACCCTCAATGATTTTTCTGGATTGTAAGTCTGTATATGAAAAATATATTTTCGTTATCTAAATGGTTGACTTCTTTATACATCACAATAACCCACATAAAGTTTATATAAATCATCCATGTTAAATATCAAAAAAGGATTCAAGTCCAATAAAATTTGAATTCATAATTTATAAAAAAAAGTGGTCATTTCCGACCATTAACTGAATTGCAATTTTTTTAAATTTCCTTAGTCTAAAGATTAAGCAGGTATATTTTCATATGTTTATTAAATTGATTTGAATTTAACAGCATAAAAATGGAATTAGGATATCTCCACAAATAATAATTCAAACAGATTTTATTTATAAAAAGCATAAGCAAATAGTAGAACTTATTGAACTGCTAGAGTTTACTTGAATGTTTCTAATTGGCTGTACTTAGGTTTCCTATTATAACCTTGAGGCATTCAGACACTTGGGATTTGGTTTCCTTATGCACACAACAAAGACATCTGAAACACCTTTTGGACTCCTTACTTAGTGTTTATCCCTCAAGTCCACATATTCTCAAACTTTGATTAATGAGAAGCTGTAGAGATCAAATAACAAGTGAAAATAGGTATAAACTACAAAATATAATCCCCTTATCTGCAGTTAGGTGTTTAAACTTCTAATGTTATTTCTTAGAAATGATTTCTGAAGAAAGAATGCATTATAAAAATCAAACTGCTGAAGGGTTCCTCAGATCATTTAAGGTGAGGAATTTTATTTCACAAAATCTTGACATTAAGTTAAAATAACAATTAGAAGCATATCTCATAGTCTAACAGTCTTTGTTAATCTTATGCAATCTTATGCAAACATAGATTTTAAAATTGAAGTAAGAAACCTGCAAAAGTTAGATCTTTATTATAGTCCTTTTTCATTTAATTGTTTTTGTTTCCGATTTTTGTTAAGCTGAGATGGCTATATGAGCATTAGGAATGAAATTATTCTTTGGTGACTTAGGAGATAACAGTTAGGAGATTAAAGGCATCAGACTGTTTAATATATTAAATTGACACCAAGGAAAATTATAGGTTCAGCAATAAGAATATTTAGGTGAACAAAAATATAGATCAATGGTAGAAAGGTTTACCCTTTTTGAATAGTTCTTTGCAAAAAAATTTTAAACAGAAAAAGTTAGAATGCAATATTTACATAGAACTTTTTAACATTTTATTATACCACCGAGAGATATACAATTACAAAGATGTTCATATGATGTTCATATTTGGGTTTCAGTCATACAGTGTTCCAGCACCCATCCCTCCATCTGTTCTCATTTCCAAAGACCAATTTTTTCCAGTTAGAAGTGAACTAACTGGAAAAATTCCATCAAAATGGAGAAGAATAGAAGACACTTATTCAAAGAAGACACAGATGGCCAACACAGAGATGAACAATTGTTTCTCATCATTGATTAACAGGGAAATGAAAATTAAATAAACAATGAGGTATGATCTCAGACCCGTAAAAGTTGTCTATATAAAGATTCCAGAAAAACTTAATGTTGGTGGAAAGGTGTTTTTAAAGGAATTCTCAATCACTGAAGATGGGTCCATTATTTGGTTTAACTGCTTTGGAAAGCAGCTTAGAATCTTTGCAAATAATGAACCTTAAAGCGTCCCATGTGATCCTGAGTTCCACTCCTGAGCATTTACCCAAGAATAGAAAAATGCTAATTCAAAAGGACATGTACACCCCTATGTTCATTGCAGCACTCTACAATTAGCTAATATCTGGGGGAAAAAAGTGCTCAGCAACAGAAAAGTGGTAAAGAGAATATGTGCGTGATAGATAGATAGATAGATAGATAGATAGATAGATAGATAGATAGATAGATAGATAGATAGATAGATAGATAGATAGATAGATAGATAGATAGATATACATATGTGTGTGTATCCAATGGAATATTGTTTGCTCCAACGCTGGTGAAGTTGAATGATATTATGCAAAGTGAAGTAAGTCAGACATGGGGCAGAGCTGCTGCTTGCTCTCCCTGTGCCCAGCCGCTCACGAGGTGCCCAGGAGGGATGGTGGGTTCCAGCCCTGGCCCGCCACCCCAGCAGAGCCTTGCAACAAGCCAGACGACGGGGGCCTCCATTTTCCACACCGGATTTCGCTCTCGTCAGAACTCCACCCAGCAGACCAGCCTATCACAGCCCGGCTTGCGAGGCCGCAAGCAGCTGCGTGGTTCATCAATAAATGCTGGACTTAGAGATGACTACAAGACTATGCTACCTGCCCGGCAGAGCCTGGCAAGCTACCCATGTCGTATTTGATATGCCAGATACCAATAACAATTATAGACCTCGTTCGGAATGGATTGAGGCTCTTTATGTTCCTGGAGCAAGCAGATGCCCTTGGGCTCTACTAGCATGAGACACGACATATGGAGATGTTACTGGGGCCCGCTCGAGCAAATCGATGATGAACGGGAAGACAGTGATACAGTGATACAGTGAATATCCCCACTTCCCTCCCAACTCCTCTAGCCTCCCTCTATGGCAGATTCTTTATCTCTTCTCTCTCTCTTCTCTCTCTCTTTCTCTCTCTCTCTCTATATATATATATATATGTATGTATATATATACATATCTTTCTCAGATTTTCTTATAGTACGGTTTCCCAGCATCAATGATAAATGTCAAATAATATCTAGTATATGTTCAACACTCATTACTTGTCACTCTCCATTTCTTATAATCCCAGATGCTCTGCATCTGAATTTGTCTTAGACCTGCAGCAATATTTCTCATGCGTTTATATAAAATACTTGAAACTAAGACTTTGAGAGTGAGAACTTTTTGGTCACATATCTGGTCAGTGGTTTAATTCTTTGAGAGACTTTTCTCTAAAATAGTCTATCAAAGTGATATTACAATAGGAAAGTGCTTGCATTGCATGCAGTAAATGTAGGCTCCGTATCCAGAAATGCATATAGTCCAAGGCCCAACAGAAACAATGGCAAAAACAGCAATAACACAATGCTTTTCTACATTTACTATTATTAGGAACCAAATGTCAGTTCTTAGTCTGCGAATTTGCCAGATTCTTCAAACAAATGAAATTTAACCTATGTATAATCATTATAGTCCAGGATTATAGTATCAATGCATTGAGGTTTGGAAAATGTAAATTAATGAAATTTCATTACTCTCTTCTCAGACCAGGAAAGACAAACTTGTAATCAATTCGTTATATTATGCTGTGATCAATAGTTATCAAAGAGGCTTAGTTAAAGTACTACAAAAACAATAACAAATTGTAGTCAACTCTCTCTGGCACAGAAAGCTTTTTAAACAACATAATAATGGAGAACCAAATGCCTACAAACAAATTCAACTGATTAACAAGTAGATAATGATGGTAACCTATAAAATCCCTTTTCCCTGATGTCCATCCATAGTTGCAAGCAGTTGGTCGAGAGTAAAAGCACATTTATGTTTACTCATACATTATTTTAGGTAAGAGCCATTTTAATGATAGAAAATGTCTCATCCATGACATTTAGTATTATTTTCATCTATTTATTTCTTATCTGACAATGAATAATAACATAATTTTCAGGCTTACCTTTTGTTAGTTACAGGGAACTAGAAGATATATGGTTTCATTACCACATAGTTCAGAAATACTGAATTTTAGGATACATTTGACACAGTTGTAAAAAATGAAGAGGGAGGCCTGGGGAGACAGTACAGAGTTTATGGCACAAGCATGCAACATTGGGTTTAATTCCCAGGGCATTCTTGACCCCTTTTATTGATAAGAGGGCCTGGTTGGCTAAAATTGTCTGTGGTGTACCACGCCTCATAGGCCTTGCATATCACTTCTTGGGAAGGTCCGCACAAAAGAAAATAAATAGGTGAAACAGTTAAACGAAGGAGACAGTCAAAACATATTTTCTTAAGATTTGTATATGTACTTGTGTCTGATTGCAAAGCTGCTTCAGGTTTCATTGGTTCTACAGGAATTATAGCCTGTAACTGTAGCTATCTACCTTTCATTATAAATATTACTAAAGCCTTTTGCTAAATGACGAAAGGCGTATGACTCTAACTGTAACTATAATCTTGCAGGTTTTATTAACCCACCACAATGTTTGACAAAATATATCATGTCAACATTTTTGTCAGTTGTTCCTGGTGTGCTCAATCACATTCAAGAATAACTGTCATAAGCTACTATTATATTATTTGTACACCAGTTAGTTAAGTGCACATGAATATACAATAGAGAAATCAATTATACAATACACAACACAAATTGACTTACGAAAAAAGGGAATTATTGTATTATGTGCTTGAAAAGTAAAAAATCATAATATAAGTGTCAACAGTCTCAATAGAAAATTAGTCTGTTCTCTTTCTTTTCATCCTCTGTTCATGTTGGCTTTTCCAGTATCTAAAGGATAAGCTTCTAGATAGTGATCCCCAGACTTAGGGTTAAATACTGTTTATCATGCCTCTTAAACATGAAAGCTTCAATTAATTCCCTTTATTTACTTATTAGTTTCACTTTTGCTCTCTTTTTGGACAATCTTTTTGTTTAATTATTTTTAAATTTTATTTTATTAAAGCAGCATGTTTGCAAAGTTACCCATATTTGGGTTTTAGACATGCAATGTCCCATCACCAGAGTTAAGTTCCATCCACCAATGTTCCCAGGTTCCTTCTTCTACCCTCCAACCTCATTCTGCCATCTTGACAGGCACCTTTATAAGTTTGACTGTTAGTGTTTGGCTCTCGTTATTTCAGCATTGACTCTATGGTTTGGATATTTGGCTCTATCATTTCTTAACAACACAGATGTACCTTAATCCCCTTTGCCTTTGTATTCTTGTACCATGTTACTTCTCATCTATCTCTTCTCACTCCCTCCTTCACCACCAATCAATTTCTTTCCTTCTCTTTTCTCCCTTTACTCTGGAGCCAAGGGTAATATAGTCATACTCCTTTAAATCATAGCATTTCCTAATCGAGTTATTCAAAATACCACTTCACTTGTATTACTTGTCTTCCTGTTGTTCATCGATTTGCTCGAGCAGGCACCAGTAACATCTCCATATGTCTTGTCACAAGCAAGTGTAGCCCAAGGGCATCTGCTTGCTCCAGGAACAGGAAGAGCCTCAAACCATTCCTTCAGGTCATGGTTTGAGGTTCATAATTGTTACTGGTTTTTGGTATATCAAATAAAACATGGGTAGCTTGCTGGGCTCTGCCATGTAGGTGGTATAATCTCAGTAGAAGGGTATCATCTCTAGTATTTACTGATGAAACTCAAAGGAGAATGATCAGTATCAGTTTTTCTCTTGGGAGCTGTGGAGTCTGGATATTGAGAATGACTCACCTCATGGAATGGGGTTTCCTCTGGCTTCTTGCTAGGCTCCCTGGGATGACAGGCCACAGCTTGAACCTGCCTAGAACTGTATAGAGAGTATAAATGTGAAAGATCCTGGGAAGGACCTGATCCTAACATCCAGTACTAACTAAGACTGCCGCGTGGCCGCAGAGCATTCACAGGCCGATGGAGCTGTGGGTCTGGAGTGACTCTCTTCGGGGTTGCTGCCATGGAGGTGGAGGAGGCCAAAATACCACATATAAGAGATTTTATGTATGTTTATCCTTCTTTTCTTCTATCTTATTTCATTTAACATGATATCTTCCATTTCCATCCATGTCACAGGAATTTCATGATTTCATCATCCCTTACAGTTGTGTAGTATTTCATTATGTAGATATACCATGTCTTCATGATCCACTGGCCTATTGTGGACATTTATGTTATACCAAATCTTATCTATTGTGTTGAGTGCTGCAATTAATAATAGGATATCTATGGCCCTTTCCATGAATGCTTTTCTGTATTGGGGTAGATACCCAAAGTGGAATTACTGGGATATATGGCATTTCAGGTTTAAGATTATTGAGAATTCTTCATACAGCTTTTCATAGGGGTTTAAGAAGAAAATAGTCTCAGCAGCAGAAGATGAAAGATCCTTTTTCATAACCTTGCTGGCAACGGAGAGCTTCTATTCTAATATATCATTATATAATACTTTGGTTTATTTTGCTTTAAAAAAGTACAATTTGTATTCCTTAGATAATTCCTGTTCTCATCCAGCTAGTTCTATATGCAATTACCAAGATGTTATCATCTAATATTCTTCCACCAAAACAAAACAAAATAAAAATTTTGTACATAAAAAGATTTGGGGCCGGAGCGATAGCCCAGCAGGTAGGGCGTTTGCCTTGCAAGCTGCCGGCCTGTACCGGCTTGGGTTCGATTCTTGGCATCCCATATGGTCCCTCGAGCACCGCCAGGAGTAATTCCTGAGTGCAGAGCCAGGAGTAACCCCTGAGCATCGCCGGGTATGACCCAAAAAAGAAAAATAAATAAATAAATAAATAAATAAATAAATAAATAAATTTTGTTCTTGGCTGGATAAAGTGTGGATTACATATATTACCTGATATCATGGAGAGAATTTGAGTAGTTAGAAGATATTTTCAGAAAAGAAAAGACTCAAATAAAAAAAGTCATCTTACAAAATGTCATTTGTAGTAAGTAATTTAATACTCGGTTGAAACGTAAAAGTACACATAGAAATGATGCTAAATTGCAGAATATAATAAAACTAATGGTTAGAATATAAAGTATCCTTTAAGATTTATAAATGCAAATGAAGATTTTTAGGAAATATTCAGTAATAAAATTCATATAATTGTAGTGTTATAAAGGATTTCTTTATTTGAATCATATAAAAGTATAAATATATCCTTTAGATAAGGCAATTTTGAATAAATTAAAATGATTATTTATTGTAAGAGATGTGGTAATTAGTTCTTTTGTATTAACCTTTTTATTAGTAATAAAGCATTATTAAAATGTATAAAATAAAGCATTGTTTAATGAATTTTTTGTGAAGTAAACACTATTTTAACTGATATTAGTTCAAGAAATAAAACTTTATAAATCACGCATGAAGAACTCTGTCCTATTTCAATATCAAATATTTCTCTTCCAACAGAAGCAATCAACATCCTGTCTAATTTATTCATGTAGTCTTTATTGTTTCATTATCAAAGTCATAAAAACTGGATGCTTTTAGTTTTCACTTGTTAAAAATGTTTTAATTAGCAGATACACCTTCATTTCTCTATTTCATTCTTAAAGTTTTCCTATTGAAGTGCTTGCTCTTTTGGACCTTCAGGCTTCTCCATAGTCTGCACTTTTGTGGAGTACACACTCCTGTTATATTTCATTATAGATATTCTGCTTCAGTAAATTATAGAAAATTGGCATCTGTTGCAAGAAGTTAGACCAAACCCCCATTTTCATTATTATATAAAGTTATGGGTGTTATTATGCTCTTTCATGGTAAATGGAAAAGACTTCTCTCTTCTTTTTTCTATATGTAGCCATAGTGTTCATTGCTTTGATCTAGTTATTGGATAATGATAACTGATAATATTCTAATCATGACATATATGCTTAGTTCACTTGATCACTTGAATCCCGTTATTCATCGATTTGCTCGAGCGGGCACCAGTATCATTTCCATTGGACCCTATCACGTGCCAATGTAGCCCAATGGCATCTGGTTGCTTCAGGAATATGAAGAGCCTCAAACCATTCCTTCAGGGTCTTGACAAGGAAATCTGACCATCTTGTAGGTGGGTGGCCACATGATCCAAGTATATGCTTAGAATATGCTTTGGGATTGGAATTCAAAACCCATACCAAAAAGGATGATCAGACTAGCGTGGATGTAAGGCAATGCTGGAGGGTCGTGAGCACTTTAGTGAGGCTTAGCACTTTAGTGACACTTAGAATAACTAAGTATATGCTTAGTTATTAATTCATTTTATGTGTAATACTTATTCTTAATACTTCAGCACAGTTTGCTACATAAAACTGCAGATTTTATGCCAGCTGTATTTTGCAAAAAATTGGTGGAGAATGTGAACATTTTTGCATATACATATATAAGCATACAAGCATACATGTATGCATGCATGTATGTGTATCTATATATGCTTAGGTAGTTACAGCATTGATGCAAATGATTTAGTAACTGGAGTGATAGGACAGAAGGTAGGGCACTTGCTTGTCATAGTGTATAGATTAAACTTAGTTTTAAAGATTAATTTGATCTATTGCAGATTAGGTTGACTGAGGAGAGAGAGCAACTGGATAAGAACTTTATATGATCTTAATCTTCTGAAAGCCATCACCCTGGGGTTAAGTCCTCTGTAACCAGACCCATATGAGTCTCTCAGAGCTATTTCTGCTTTAATTCCTATAGATAAAATCTCTTAACACCTACAGTAGCTTCTCCAGTTTCATTCGTAAAAGCTTGACCTGGTGAGATTAGCATAGATAACCAAATGTCTGTGATGGTTGCTATTGCTTTTTCCACTGATTGTCTAAGAGAATAAACATGGAATGAGTCAGGGCTCTCAGTCTAACAGGCGAGGAGGCCCCTTGGCCCCATGCTTTTCTCTTCTCATCGATCTTGTTTTATTAATCCCCCTGCACCTTCAGATCTGTTCATGGCACTGTCCCTGGCATTTGCTTGCAAGAAGACACCAGGGTTCTTTCCCCCAAATTCCCTATGTTTCCTAGCACTGTTTGATCACTGAATGCAAAGCCAGAGTTAAGACCTCATCACTGCCAGGTGTGACCACAAAACTTCTTCAAATTCTACAGCTGTCCAAAATGAGTACAGCTAAGCCTCACTAAAGTGCTCACAACCCTCCCGCATTGCCCTTATATCCACTCTAGTCTGTCATCCTTTTTGGTATGGGTTTTGAATTCCAATCCCAAAGATTGATTGCTGTTATTCCTCTTTTTTTGTCACTCTAGGGTTCACAGATGAGTGAGATCGTTTGGTATTTTTCTCTGTGATTTATTTCACTTCGTGTGATACCCTTAATTAAATTAGCATTTCAGAAAAGAGCATAGTTCCATCTTTTCTTACTGCTGTGTAGTATTTTATTGAATGTCAATCATGATTATTATTTTACAGAATGTTGGAGCCCTCCCTTTATTTAATGATTAATTTTGTATTGTGGTAAGCAAAGTTAATTGATGCAATTTTTAATAGAAATTATGGATAATCAACTCATGTAAGAGCACGTGATCTATCTTGGATAATCTCCACGTGTACTGGAAGAGAATCTGTATTTGGCGTTGAAGTGTCCTGAATACGTCTATTAAAATAGGTCTTTCAAATACTCATTTGAGGTTCTTGTTTTTTGCCTGGTTAATCTGCACACTCCTGTTGTGTAATCATATATATATATATATATATATATGTATATATTTATATATATATATATCACTTCAGGACTATTAGCAGTTCTTTCAAAACATTTGCTAGCCCTACACTCAGTGCACATACATTTGTGATAGTTAAGCCTCATCTATATATCCCTAGTCAGTATGTAATGCCCATCCTTATGTCTTATTATTATTTTCTTTAACTTGCATAATATATGGCCAAATACATATATGGTTGTCCCGTTTTTCTATTCTAACATTAGCACATATGATAATTTTCCAGCTTCTTTCTCTAAGACTGTGCTTATCATGAGAGTATTAGTGTGTCTCTTAAATGCAAAAAATGGTCAGATCTTGCTTGCTATTCTTTATAGTCAATATGTTGCATTTTATGAGGGGAGCTTTATTCATTGACTTTTAGAAAAGTTTTTGATATAAAGGGATCTGTTACATATGTATCTAGGTATTGGTTGGCTGATTGAGCTATTGGAGAGTAGGTTTTTAACATGAGGTCATAGATGTCCTCGCCAGTGCTGCTTTAAATTCTAAACATATCTTTAACTGCTCTTTGAGAATGCTTTTATCCCTCTTTCAACTCAAGTGATAGAATTTTCTTTGTTGGAGGGTCTCTTTATACAATATTTTGTGTATCTCATTCTATTCTCTTCATTCCTATAGTCTTATTAGAGAAATCTATAAATCTATGTTTTTCCGTTGAAAGTAAGGCTCTGTTTCTCACTTGCTGCGTTAAGATATTGGTCTCTTGTTTGTTACTTGATATTTTGATTGCCATGTATTTTGGTGTTGTGCTGTTTGGGTTTACTCTGATTGACATTCTTTGGGTCTCTTGGGCCAGTGGCCCCACATCCTTCAGACTGGGAAAGTGCTTATTATTTCTTCAGCTAAGTTTTCTTCTTCCTTTCCTCTATTTTTCTCCCTAAATTTATATTACTCTGTTTGTTCATCTTTTTTATTTATTATGTCTACTTAAAGATAATTAGTTCCTACCTATGATGTGATAGAAGTTATAATTTTAACACTAGAAAAATTAATAGATTTGAACAAATTTTTATCGGTTTTAATTTGCTATAATTATTACTGGTTTTGTATTGTTTTTTGTTTTGGAGGGCAACACCCAGCAATACTTAGAGACCAATCCTGTTTTTTTTGTTGTTGTTGTTGTTCAGAAATCTTGGACAGGCTTGAAGGACCATATAAAGGCCTGTAATTGACACCAGGTTGGCTCATGTAAGGCAGACATTCTATACACTATACTATTTCTCTGACCCACAATTACTATTATTTATGAGCTATAATGATATTATTTGTGAGAACAAAAACTTTTATTGCTGGTTTTGTAGACTTTTGATAGCAATCCAGAAAAGACTGAGAGCTGCTCACATTGGCAAGTTTTACATTATGGGGTACAAAAACTGTTTACAAAAAATTATTTTTCCCTATTATACTTCCAAATTTCACTGCTGTTTATTTGCTCACATTATGACTTATTTAGATGTTCCATGCTTATTTTACAGCCTGAATCTGTCAAAATGATTTTGATTTAAAAAAGTAGTTTGCAGAAAGTTATTTATTCCTTTCTAATTCTTTTCAACAGATTATTTCCAAACACATAATATATTCACAATTGGATATGCTAATCTCATTAATATATTAATCACATACATTAATCACAGTTGGATTAAAGAACAATTACTTGATTCAATATAGAAATGTAAAATTAATCTTTGAAAATGATGTCACCTAGATTATTTAGAAAATATTTTTATACTGTCTCAATACGTTTTTTGCCTGACGTATAAATTTAAAAATGGCTATTTGTGTGAGGGGAATGAAGTCAATTAAATTTCAATTGTTATTACTCATAGAAATCTATTAGATCTATCATACAAAGTATGTGCACTACGGGCCAGAAAGATAGAACAGATAAAAGGGCACTTGTTTTGCATATGGCCAGACCAGGTTTAATTCCTGGCATTGCACATAGTTTTCTAAGTCCCATCAGTCACGCTATCTGAGCACAGAGACTAGAGTAAGCACTAAGATTCACCTCAGCACAGAACCAAGAATATGCATTGTCCAAAACCCCACCCAAAATAATTAATAAATAGAATGCACTAAATTTAGCTAGTTTAGGAATGAATTTGGATAAATTGTTAACAAAATTAAATAATTATTTTTGCCTGAAACACACACTTTATTATCAAAATATTTGTTTGTAGTTACATACTTAAATTATTTTATGCTTATGATTTAAGGTATAGTTTATAATTATATTAATTATAGTTTTATAAATTATTAGATAATAAATGGAGAAGAAAAATCAAATTCATATACTAGTTTTTTTTTGTATATTAGTATTTTGAAAAATAAGCAATTGCCTTTGAGAACATTCTGAATGGTTGATAAAAATCATTAATAAGAAAATCACTCTTCATTTCACTCCAAGGTTTAAATAGAAATTTTCTGATGAAAATTAGGAGGAGGGGATGGGGGAAAATTTTCTGCTCAGGGATAAAAATCTAGCTGAAAACAACAACAGCAAATTTAACTTCATAAAAACATGAGCAACTCTGTAGCCAGATACTCTTTTTAAACCAGATACTTTTTATATCTTGCTTATTGAAACATGAAATCTACTACATGTGAAGAATTTAATAAAAATAATATGTAATTTTTTTTTGCCTTTTTTGGTCACACCTGGCAATGCTCAGGGGCTTCTCCTGGCTCTGCACTCAGGAATTACTCCTGGCGGTGCTCGGGGGACCATATAGGATGCCGGGATTGAACCCAGGCAAGAATAAGACTATAAAGAATAATGCTATAAAGTAGCAAGTAATGGCATGAAAAAAAATGGAATTATGATTAAACGAGGAGACATAAACTTCTGTGGTACCAGAGAAAGGTCTGCAGTTCAGATGCTTTCCTTTGCATGAAGCCAACATAAATTAATCCTTCGAAAAATATAGGCAGTCACACCCACACCCTTAACTCTGAAATTCGACAAGGAACACAGCAAATTAGATAGGAAACTAATACAGACTTCAACTAAACTCAACAAACAAAAACAGTAACCCAGAAGGCTCAACTAGCAACAAAGAACCTTCCACACCAAGAAACTCATCTAAATCAACCAATCTATCATGTTCTCTCCTTTACTTGCTAATCCTTAAAATATTTCTTAAACAAGTATTGCAAGATTATTAGTGTATTCAGCGAAGCTGAGGTGGTGTAGTTGCCGACCATCTATCTTCACTCCCATTCCTTCCCATTCTAATTGTCTCATGATGTTCTCGAGGGTGGCACTGAAGAGTTTTGGTGAAATGGTATCACCCCTGTCGAACCCCTCTTTTGACATCAATGATCACTTCTTTGTAGAATGGTGAGATCCTGGTGGTGAATCCGTAATACAGCTCACGAAGGATCTTGATGTATTGGGTTTGAACACCCTGTTTGGCTAGGGCTTCGATGACTGCTTCAGTCTCCACAGAATCAAAGGCTTTCTGTAAATCAATGAATGTGAGACAGAGCGGCATCTTTGTACTCCCTACAAACCTCAATGAGCTTGGTTACCGTGTGGATATGGTCGATTGTGCTGAATCCTTTCCGAAGCCAGCTTGCTTGCATGGTTGTCCTTGATCTAATGTTCTGCCAGTCCTGCTCAGGATGACTCGTGTAAACAGCTTGTAGATGATGGACAACAGGCAGATGGGGCGATAGTTGCTGATGTTGTGAATGTCTTCCTTCTTGAACAATAGAACTGTCCTGCTGGTTTTCCATTGGGAGGGCACCTTGCATTCGGACAGGTAGCGTGTGAAGAGCTGAGCTAGTGTATTGATGAGTACCGACGGCAGATTCTTCAGATGTTCGGGTCTGACTTTGTCTGGGCCTGGTGCTGTTCCCTTCTTTACTGACAAAATGGCATGTCGAATTTCAGAAGGGAGAACGTTGGGAACGACATATCCATCCTGTGGAATTTGGTATGTGGTCAGATGGACGTTGCTATCAAAGGGATCTAGAGTAGAAGTCATGGATAATCTTCTCCATTGCCTTTCTGGAAGATGTGTTAGATTCATCAGGGCGTTGGAGGGCAGTAATCTTGGTCCTATAGTTGACAAAGGACAGGTGGGAGTTGTTTTTGTCGTTTGTTTTGTATAAGTCCTTTGTTTTGTAAAAGCTGTACAAATCACTTATATTGATATGTATACTCAGTTTTATCTGTAAGATCACACAGAAAATTTGTAAATCCAAGGAGAAACTGCAATAATAATAATATTTAACAAATCTAGGGGCAAGTAAAGGTTAACCTATAATTTGTGAAAATCAAATTTTAACAAATATAGAGACCAATGTGTTGATTTAACCTGCATTCTAATACATACAGAAAGTCTTTAAATTTACAGCATTGACAACAAAAAAGAAGTCAAATGCATTTAATTTATAGTTGGAAATCAAATGCCATAGGTACTCATTTACAAATAATGGGTACATGCAAAAAATATAAAACTCTTAGGGGACAACTTTGAAATGTTGAATTTGAAATGTTGTAAATAACATGTAGGGCAGACACCTTACTATAAACATGCTTTTTTTAGATAAGGAAATCGAGATTAAGTGAGGTTCAAAACATCAAAATGATGCAGCGGTTTATTGACAGAACGAAGTCTGACAGAACTACACTGGTTCTGAAGCTTTAATGGAACTCTTTCTATTCTAAGCATTTCACAGGACCTACATAAATGATTTATGAAAAAGAAACAGAATTCTTAAAATCTATTTCAAAATAAGTACATACATCATTTCAAATATTCATAGAATTAAAACAAAATCATCCACTACATTCTTTCAGTACAATTTTATAAAAAGTTATTGAAGAGTGAATATGGACTTTGGTTAGACTAATAGCAAAAATATGGCACATTTATTTTTCCTCCACTCATTCTTTACCATACTGAAACTATACAAGAAACTTTACCATACAAGAAACTAGAGAGCTCACAGCTCTAGTTTCTTATATGCTAGAATATTTCACTATTTCAGGAAAATATAATATCACAAATGATTTTCATTATCAAAATCCATTAATTTTATTTACAAACCTTAATTTCTAATGCAAGTTAAATATGTCTCTTCCCCTTAGAACTGACAATAAGCATGGAAGATAGCATTTCTCTCTTTTCTTCTTTCTCTTCTTCCCTTACGGTATGTGCATATTTACTGTAAGAGGAACCTTGACATTTTCATTTCTTTTCTTCAAGCAGGGATAAAAACAGAAAAAAATGCACATGCAATATGAGAAAATGATATATTTCTTCAAAATAAAATATGTCTATTTGGGGTGATGAGAATTAAGAAAGTTAGAATATTATGCATTTCTTTAATGCATAATATTCATTAATATAAATGTCTTTTATTAATCTTACTATGTCATTGTGATGACATTGTTGGATTGCTTCCCTTTTACAGAAGGCAAGAAATACAGATTCTTTTGAGAGAAGAATCTGGGTGATTCAGATTTCCCTGGTAGAACACTTGCTAAACCTGATGTTCCACTGGCGACTCTTCTCTTTCTGGTGTGAGGATAAGGAAGGTGTTAGAGAAGTACAGTCTTACAAAACACCTGAGGATTAAGGAAAATTAACCAGCAGCAAGAAGGCTTCCCCTAATATTTTACCTACTCTCAGATTTCAGTAATAGACATGTAATCATTGCAATCAACTGAAAAACAGATTTGCATATGAAACAAGTCAAATAGCCATGAGAAGAGATCCACCTTTTGGAAAGTTACTGACTTTTCATTTGAAATAAAAATCTACTTTCATAAGTTAAGTTAAATGATGAGAATCCATTTGTATCTGCAACCAACTGTCCCTCACAGTTCTGGAAAGGCTTTATGGAAAGAAAATGAAGTTGAACTTTTGTGCTAATACAGCCTCCGTGAAGTGTTGTCATCTTCCACAACAGGTGGGAAGAGCAGGAAATATCCCCAACTAATGAGCATGTATTATTTCTGTATATTTTGTTTCCCATGTGCGAATGTTTTTTCTGTAGGAAGGAGGTGGATGGTACCCGGTATCAAACATGAAGCCTCATACATGTGAAACATACATGTGAAATGTGCCCTTGATCTTTCAGTCTTTATCCTTATATGCTGTATTTTGGCATTTAACTCTTAGTGAAACAGCATAGAAGGAGTTCCAAGCTAAAGTCAAAATTAAGATCTGCAAAGTCCTCTGTAGAGAATATAAAGAATGTTCTGTTTTCCCTCATTTGTCCTTTCTGAAAAGACTGTACAAGGCATGTATGCAGAATTTTTCACATGTAGACTTACTTTTGATTTTTAGAATACATACATTGCAGCATGAGTAGACCTATCCAAAAAACGAATAAAAATAAAATAAAATAAATGATCAACTGTACTGGAACCCATCAGCAAGTATATATTTGTCTAAAGATAGATTCTCCAACTATTTTCTTATATGGGCAGTATCTTGATAAAGAGAAACAAGATGGCTCTCTAAATATGTGACGGTATCATAAACTACTGAATAGTTGCTTAAAACTCATTTTTTATTCATTACCTTGTTTTGCATTTCATCACCTCACTTGGTTAACAGCAGTATTGAAAGCAGATCTCCACTGTAACATTATTTCTGATAAATTTCAGTAGCTCTATCATGCATTTACTTGGTTCCCCTTTATTCATACCACAGTGGAATATTTAATTTCAGATCCTCATTGATTATTTTCACCAACTATTATAACCCTGCAATAAGAATTCTCATGCAATCCTCTTTTTAAACTTTTTTGTGATCAGTGGGAGAAATCAAATAATTTTAGAAAATAAATATTGGGAGTTATGAATATAGGTAGTTTAGATGTAGAAATCCATTTGTTTTTCAACATAAGATCTAGAAGGGATAAATTCATCTTCAGTAGATCACTATACTTCTGCTTTCCCCCCTAAATGTATTTTAGAGCATCTTCTGACTTTAGTTATATCTATGGGAAACCCATATCTCTCTCTCTCTCTCTCTCTATCTATCTATCTATCTATCTATCTATCTATCTATCTATCTATCTATCTATCTATCTATCTATCTATCTATCTATCTATCATCTATCTATCTATCTATCTATCTATCTATCTATCTATCTATCTATCTATCTATCTATCTATCTATCTATCTATCTATCCTATCTGCTAATCTTTCTATCTATCTATCTATCTACATCTATCTCTATCTTCTATTATCTTCTTAATCTTTTTGCATATTTTTCTTGACTGTTGATCTTTATGGTGAAATTTTTTAATAACAGGAAAAATTCAAGTACAAAAACTCTCTTGTTTTCCACAATAAATATTCATCCTAAAGACTGCTAAACTGTGAATTTTGTATTTGGTGGCTGGTTAATTAAAAAATCAAATTGAGATCTTGGAAAGAAAGCTGACAATATGAATGATGCTAAAGAGAACATTAGCCAATGTATTAAACAACGGGAATGTCAAGGGTCTATGCTTTCTCTTTTCTTATCTTAGTCGTAGTCTTAGTTTTAGTAGTAGTCTTAGTCTAAGAAAGTCCTAGTCTTATGGTAATTAACATAACTTCTCTACTAACTCAAGAAAAATGCACATGCAATATGAGAAAATTATATCTTTATTCCAAATAAAATATGTCTATTTGGGATGATGAGAATTAAGAAAGGTAGAATATTATGCATTTCTTTAATGCATAATGTTCATTAATATAAATGTCTTCATATTAATCTTACTATTTCATCCATTTTATGCCTGAAAGCTGTTCTTTGAAGAAATATTTCTTAAACATATTTGCTAGGAAAAGTGTCTTATTTTTGTTAGCAATGGAAAATAGCGCCTGATAAAAAATCACCCTTACTCTTATCCAAACATGTTTAATATGCAAAGGTATGCAGAGAAACTGCTAGCAGTACAGATTACCATAAATTAGTAGATTTGAGAAAAGAAACACATTGATTTGATGCTTGCAAAAAATTCAATAGGTTTCTAGCAACTGAGCAATTTGATATTTATGCTTCTATGTTCTCTGAGCCCAGTAATTCAAAACAAGTATTCTGTTTGAATCTATAGCAAAACTAAAAATACAAAATAATATATTAATTTGCATGTATCCTAGGAAGAATTATAAGTCTCAATATTTGTACTTTTTTATAATGTTTGCTATATGAAATAAAAGTTAGGAATGCTCACAGATTCTTGATTGATAATGAAATATAAACAGTACTATATAAAATATAGAATTATGTTTTGAGTTCTACTGCTTTGTTAAAGATTACAATTCTTGAACAATGAATAAGAGACAATACAGTGTTAATAACTAGTTATGTGATCATATTACAGAAAAATCACATTTACTAAGCATAATATTTAACTAATAATAGGCTATTCAGGTATACAAAGCTTCTTTAAGTTTGAAAAAAATATTCAGTATTTTCAGAGATAAAAATGTATATAGAAGTCCCTGTGCAATGATACAGTGGGTAGGGAAATTGCCTTGTGTGTGACTGATCTGGGTTCAATTAGTGGGCTACGTATGGTCCCCCAAACACTGCCATGTGTGAACCTTGACTTCAGAGGAAGAATTAAGCCCCTCAGACCTATAGGTTGTTACCCAACAGTAAATAAAACAATAAGGTAAACATTAAAAATTTTAATAGACTCATTGCACCTTTAACTGGGCAGCAACATGTAAAAAAAATGAATTTGGACCTGTGTCTAACATCATGCACAAAAATCAGATCAAAATGGACTAAAGATCTCAATATCAGACTTGAATCCATAAAGTACATTGAAGAAAATATAGGAAAAACCCTCCACGACATTGAAGCTAAAGGCATCTTCAAAGGTGAAACATCACTAACAAAGCAACTAGAAGAAAAGATAAACATATGGAACTACATGAAACTAAAAAGCTTCTGCACCTCAAAAGAAACAGTGACTAAGATACAAAAGCAGTCCACAGAATGGGAAAGAATATTCACCCAATACCCATCTGATAAGGGGTTAATATCCAGGATATATCAGGCACTGGTAGAACTTTACAAGAAGAAAACAAACAACCCCATCAAAAAATGGGGAGAAGAAATGAACAGAAACTTCAGCAAGGAAGAAATTCGAATGGCCAAAAAAACATATGAAAAAATGCTCATCATCACTAATCATCAGAGAGATGCAAATCAAAACAACAATGAGATACCACTTTACACCACAGAGACTGGCACATATTCAAAAGAGCAAGAACAACAAGTGCTGGCGTGGATGTGGGGAAAAGGGGACACTCATCCATTGTTGGTGGGAAGGCCGGCTAGTACAGCCTTTCTGGAAAACAATATGGACTTTCCTCCAAAGACTAGAAATTGAACTCCCATTTGACCCAGCCATACCACTCCTGGGAATCTACTCTGGGAAACCAAAAATATGCAGCGGAAACACCATCCCTACTTTTATGTTCATAGCAGCATTATTCACAATAGCCAGAATCTGGAAGCAACCAGAGTGCCCGAAAATCGATGACTGGATAAAAAAGCTTTGGTACATCTACACAATGGAATACTATGCAGCTGTTAGGAAAAATGAAGTTATAAAATTTGCCTATAAATGGATGGACATGGAGAAGATTATGTTGCGCGAAATTAGCCAGAAGGAGAGAGACAGATACAGAATGACTGCATTTATTTGCATGGCATAAATATATATGTACATATTATGATACCAATATCCAAGGTCAAGTGAAACATATATCGGGAGGTCTTGTCAAAGGTGGAAATTATCACAAACGTGTGGGAGTCAGAGTTTAGGTAAGACAGAAAATGGAACAGGGTGCTAATAATAGTCGAGGGTACTAAGGCCAATCTAGAACTGAGCATTAAATAGAGGCAAAAGGATACACATGACAACCTTTTAATGTATGTTCTGTAATCCATAGTCTGGAAGGGAAGGAAAAGAGAAAGAGAGAGAGAAAGGGAAAGAAATAAAGAACCTGCCATGGAGCAGGGCTGGGGAAATGGGGAGGGAACCGGGGATGTTGGTGGTGGGAGATGGGCACTGGTGGAGGGACGGGTGCTGAAACACTGTATGACCAAAACCCAAACATGACCTTTTTAATTGTATATCTTTTTATTTGTATATCTCACGGTGGTATAATAAAATACTTAAAAAAATTTTAATAGAAAATAAAATAGTTTTGTCAAGGGCAGGCAATGTAACCATAAGCATAATTACTTTTAATTTTTTACTTTTCTACCTATAGATATTTACTAGCATTTCATATATATATATAGTATGTTTGTGTATGTATATTATACATGTAATATATACTATTTATATGAGGAACATATGAAAAACATAATAATTATATGAAGAAATATAAAGAAATGAGGCCAGTACCTTTCCATAAGATGTTTTTTTCTTAAACCTGGAACCAAAGTGTGTTCAAATGACATGAATTTACAGTAAAGAAAACATTTTGAATGGTTAAAAGATTAACACAACCAATGTAAGAACTATTGTTTACCCTGACTTTATATCATGGTGAAGGTGAAATTGATCAAAAGAAATGTAGAGTTTGGCTATCTCATGCTGGGCTGGCCCCTGCATCTCTCTGCATTCCCCCCCACCCCCGTGAAAAGAGAAATAAAAGAAATTAAGGCTTTAAATTAGAAAACTTGTCTGGGTACGGATGGTTAAAGACTTTGAAAATGACCCCTTGTCATATAGATGAGGGAGGAAGTAAATCTTAATCATAAGATCCTGTTTGCAGATACAGTAGAGTGTTTCTGGGAGAACTCACTCAGGAGGGGAACTTCTGATAACTCATACCCACCAATCTGCTTCCACCCTTTCAAAAAATTAGTTCCTTGTTCTATTGCTTTATAACTAGTTGTTTATGACCATGAAGAAAGATGGATCTCTAAGACATGAGTTCACCATCTTCCATCCTTTCAACTTGCTGCTTGCTAGATTCATCTTGTCTTCAGATTAACTCATTAGAAGCAGTGGAAACTGACCTTTGCAGTTACAATGAAAACAGTTACACGTAAGATATTTGTTGTTTTCTACTCTGTGATTCCTTCATGTACCTGTCACTACCACTCCATTTAACTTGACCTTCTCTGCTCTACTGTAGCCATGTCCCTGTATAGTGGCTTCGAGTGTCTATTAGTGATTGCTTCTGCATTCTCATTTTCACTTCTGTGACTAATATTTTTACTTATTCTATTTTCAGTTTAATGTCAATCCCGGTGTTTAAACTCTTTGTTTGATAATTGTGGGAAATAGTCCAGGGTTACTCAGTAGCAACGAAAATAATCTTCTAGAAGAAGTATTATGGGGGAGGTAAAATAAAAAATATATTTCTGAAAAATTAAGGTTGGGGGCCGGAGTGATAGCCCAGCGGATAGGGCGTTTGCCCTGTGCGCAGCTGACCCGGGTTCACTCCCGGCATCCCATATGGTCCCCCTGCACCGCCAGGAGTAATTCCTGAGTGCAGAACCAGGAGCAACCACTGAGCATCACCGGGTGTGACCCAAAAAGAAAAAAAAATATAGAAAATTAAGGTTGGAAAATAAACCGTGTATATCTTCTCTAACATAAAAAATTCTGTTGAACATTAATCCTGTAGTGTTAGAATTTTGGAACAATGAATATTTATAGAATATAGTTTATGTTATTCTCAATTCCATTGAACTGAGTTACATTGAACTAGAAGTTTTGCTCTATCTTGTGTTTTAATCATGAGGTTTTAGTTTCCAAATATCACCTGGGTTTAAGATCCTTATGTAAAAATAATCTAGTTTTCAAATCCTTTACTCCCCCAAAGTAAGTAAAATATATATGAAGAGAACACAGATGAATTCCCAAAGCAATACTGAAAATTAAGTCTGGTAGATAACACATTGCCAAAATCTGAGAGAAAATTTTATTATCAACATAAATCAACTATATTGGTACATACTTCTAGTTTACTCTGTAGGAATGAATAAGTTTACTCGGAAACACAAATATGATTTATTAATTCACATAATCTTAACAAGGAACTGCAAGTGTTATGTTGCACTGATAAGTTTTATGTTGTCCCTTTAATGCATGAATTGTCCATTTTATTATATCAACAGTGTTTCTCCAATTATTTTTTTTTTTTCAGCACATTCCAAATTACTACTTGGTTGAAGCAAAGATTTTTGAAAATGATATATAGGAACTACACCTATAAAGACAGAAAGAACCTATTTCCATGGAAGATTTTATGTTGTAACTTTTTGATAGACATGGTTTATTTAGAGTTTGCACATCTCAGGTAGAAAAAAGATGTACATATTTTGTATGGGAAGACACATTTGCTAAGAGACTCAAAAATATCTTCTGGACATAATCTCCAAGACAACCAAAAATAATTTTCAAAGTATTGTTTTATTATTTGTTATATGTATGCCCTGCAATGTTCTCATAAACCAAATAAATATTTAGGTATACTTATAGAAGCAAATGTGATATGCACAAGACTTAAAATAATTTCTACCCCATTACTGAGGAACTACATCTGGCAGTATTATTATTGTATTGTCAGGAAAATGAAGAAAAATTTTATTAGAATGGTATCAATCAAGCTAATACATCCAATGACAGAAGATGTCATAACTTTTGAAGTGTTAAAAATAGAATCATTTTACTTCAACTGTAACTTACAAAGCAACGATCATATTCCATGACTGAATTTTAGTAACCTGTTTGCAAAGCCTTCACAAAAGTTCCTTGCTTCTCTGCCAATGCCTTTAAGCAACAATTGAAACTGTGTATTTGTTATTAACTTGAAAATAAATATCTCTTTAAAAAGTTAAAATATGTACTTCCATGTATGAAATTATACCCCCTGCATTAACCAGAATATCTAATATGTTTCCTACTCATCCTACCAAAACCAGTTCATGTATGATTTTTCCCCGGAAAACCGAGTATTTTTTATGGGGCCCCACCTACCAAAACCAGTTCCATGGATGAATTTTCCCCCACAAACCAGAATATCTACATGGTCTACTCAGCCTACCAAAACAAATTCTTCAACAGGTATTTGAATGCAGTAACCCATTGATAATGTAAATTTCTACTTGATGTCAACATCTTATTCTCTAATGTCAACAGAACTGCATATGCAAGAAAACATTTTAAAATCATACCTGGTTAATGTTCAAAATAAAAATTAATATAAATTAATATCAAAATATTGCCAAATTTAAATAGCCAAATTTAAACTGTGCAAAAGTTTGTAATTATATTTCTCTAATGTGGTATATAAATGTCCAACAATACGTGAAAAGCCTCCGCATTACTAATCATCAAAGAAATGCCAATTCAAATGACAGTGATAAATCATTTTATGTTTGATTGAATGACTGGTATCAAAACCATAAATGGCATTCAGTGAGAATGTGGAGAAATTGAAAAAAAATTCACACTGTGGATAGAGTGTAAAACAGAGCTAATTCATGTGTCAGGAAATTGGTTTTTGATTAATTCATAGAAACTAAAATTCACTTTTAAAATGATACCTGTTCTCTAATGCAAAAATGATCAACGGTTGAATTAATAAAGAAAATGTAATTTATATATACTCTAGAATATTATTTAGTCTTAAATGAGGAATTCTGGTCATATGTGACAACATAGATATACTTGTACATGTTATGTTACATGTAACAAAAAGGTAACAAGATAATATTTTATTATTCAACTTATTTACTATGTAAGATATTTGAAATATTCTAATATGGTAGCACAGATTGTTATGTCAGTTGACATGAACTGGAAAATGGAGGAATTTCTTAAGAACAACTTTGGTTCATACAAAACATGTTCTAGAGTTTTGTCCTATTAATATTGTACAATAGTTAAAATTTAGTAGTGCTCTATTAAAATTTGCTATGCGATGAAAACATATGTTGTTCAATCCAGAGAAAAAAAAGGACGCAGAGAAAACTTTGTGAGGTGGTAGAACATAGTCATTAACATGATTGTGATGTAGATTTCACAGAACTGTATACATATCTTTTACCCATTGGTACATATTCATTAAGTGACTCCTTTTCCATATACAATATTTACTTTAAAATAAATCTGCTTATTTCACTTTTAAATTTATTGATACATATTTCATCATGGTATAATATATTTTTTTGTGATTTTAATATTAATTGTAATTAGATTGCTACCTGGTTCTAATATAACCTTTCTTATTAGTTGAGTTTCAGTTATTTGAAACAGCTACAACTTGAAATGGTAGCTGTGGACTAGAAAGATAATACAGTGTACTAAACTCAGCACTGACAGGAGATGTCCATGAGCAAAGAGCCAAAAGTAAGTGTTGAACACTTATTGGAGTTTAAATCATATCAACAGTGCACAAATATCAACGAGAAATAATTTAAAGATCTCAGTAGCAGACCTGAATCCAGAATGTATATAGAGGAAACTATAGACAGAAACCTTTATGACAGAATCTGGAGACATCTTTGGAGATTCAGTGTAATTGGCCAAGCAAATGGAAGCAAAGATAAACAAATGGAACTTTGTTAACTTATACACCTTTTACACCACAATAAAAACAGTGATCAGCCTGTAAAGAACATATCACAGACTGGGAAGTAATATTTGCCCACTGTTCTTCTAACAAAAGTCTAATAGCTAAACATATATATATATATATATATATATATATATATATATATATATATAAATACTTATGAATATTAAAAAACACTAGAATTTTAAAATTCTCATATGTATAAAATGACAAGATTCAGTTTTTATAAAAATGTCTTTCTATGAAGGGCCAGAATGAGAGTACAGTGGGTAGGGCATTTGCCTTGCATGCCTCCATGCCTGGTTCAGTTCCTGGGACCCAATATGGTTTTCAGGTCCCACTACGAGTGACCTCTGAGGGCAGAGCCAGGTGTCAGCCCTGTGGACTGTCAATTGTAGGCCAAACAAATAAAAAATGTTTTAAAGTTAATATTTATCAGTGACATAATTTGTAGAATTTCAAGATTTTTGCTTTTTTTGTGTGTATAGATGTCAACACCACCACAATAATGTTTTTAAGCTCTTTCTAATATGTGGGATGTAAAGAAAGGGAATGAGAAAACAATTGGCCAGTCATTGGAAGTGGATGTGTTGTGTCTAGAACTAAGATTACAGGGAAAGCACATAGTGGTCATTCTAGTGATGGGTGTGCAGTTGGAGTGATCTATGTATGACGAATATAATTAAAACTATTATAAATGTTGGCACTTCAATAATTTTTAAACAATTAAAATATACATTCGAGATTCAAAATCTATATCTCTTACGTCCTGATGTGTCTCTGAATTACCGTTCCACTCACCTGTTTGCTCTGTCGTAGCTGAGAATGGTTAATATATTCACTTTTGGATGTTTTGGAAATGATGTTATAGAGACCAAAGTGAGAGCAAGTGGCTAGAATATTTGCCTTGCATGTGGCCAACTCAGGTTTGATTCCTGGAAACCCACATGGTTGTTCTGGCCCCGCAGGATTGATCCCTGGCCACAGATACAGCAGTAAACCCCAAGAACAGCAGATATGCCCTAAAAACAAAGAATACATGAAATTTTTTATTATTAAAATTTTTCTTATCACCCGGCAATGCTAAGGGGTTACTCCTGGCTTTGCACTCAGGAATTACTCCTGGCGGTGCTCAGGGGACCATATGGGACGCTGGGGAAGGAAACCCCGGCTGGCACAGGCCGGCCGCTTGCAAGGCAAATGCCCTACCTGCTGGGCTATCGCTCAGGCCCAGGTGAGCTTGTTCAGGTGTTGCTTGGGTGACCGATCCAGACCTGGCGAATGCAAAACACGTGCTCAGCCCTATGAGCGGTCTCTGGTCTCTTCAGCTCCTCTTCAGAGCCAGAAAACCAAGAGCCAGATGATTTGCCCAAGTTCCATTCCCTGTTCAACCAAACTTTCTGAGAACACGGCAGTTACAGTTTTCCCAAACCTCATGGGGCAGAGCTACTACTGGCTCTCCCTGTGCCCAGCTGCTCACGAGGTGCCATTGAGGGATGGCGGGTTACAGCCCTGGCCCGCCACCCCAGCAGAGCCTCACAACAAGACAGGCGAATCCCCACTCCATGAGGGCCTCCATTTTCCACATCTAGTCTTCCCTCTCATCAGAACTCCACCCAGCAGATCAGCCTATCACAACCCGGCTCGCTCGGGAGGTTCATCAATAAATGCTGGATTTCTAGATGACTACAAGAGTATGCTACCAGCGGCAGAGCCTGGCAAGCTACCCGTGTCATATTTGATATGCCAAATACCAGTAACAATTATTGACCTCATTCCCAGGACCTGATGGAATGGTTTGAGGCTCTTTGTGTTCCTGGAGCAAGCAGGTGCCTTTGGGCTATACTTGCATGAGACAGGACATATGGAGATGTTACTGGTGCCCGCCCGAGCAAATCGATGATGAATGGGAAGACAGTGACAGTGATACAGTGGAAATTTTTCTTGCACATTTTTAGAAATCATATATAAAAAGAATGTTATATCCCCACCCCCCCATACACACATACTTTGGCGTCTTTGCCTCTCAGGTCCAGGTTCCAGGAAGGGCCAACTGCTCCAAAAGTGTTAACACAAAGGTAGAACCCCAAAACCCAATACCATGCAGAGATGGGACTGAACATTGGCATCCCACATAGAAAGCGTATGCTCATCCCTTATGGCAATCTCTGCACCGCTAATATTTCCTCCCAATGACCAAGTGACCAAGGTTTAGAGTAAGAAGCTAGGGTAAACAAAGCTGTATTCTTTCTCCCTCGCCCTTTTGACTACCCCTTTCTGCCGTCACCCTCTTTCTCCGAGGTGGGTGGTGCTGGGTTGCACATTCAATTCTCTGGGCTTATCCTGATTCTGTGCTCAGTGATCTTATAGCCAATTATATCCTTTCTTTTGTGCAATAAATATATTTTCTGTATAAGTAAATATATATATATATATATATATATATATATATATTAATGTGTTACATTGGAATATTTATGCATGTGACCTGATTCCAGACTTGGGGGATATAGAAGCTGCCTAACTCTATATAAGATCTCCATCTTTCTCATTTTTTGCATTGTTGTGTGTGTGTATGTATATGTATATACATATACACATATATACCTATGTATACATATATATTTATTTGTATATGTATTATTCTACATATATTGTATAAGTCAGAACACAGTGTCAAATGTGTGACAATATTAACATTTGGTAACTATTGAGTTAATGGATAGTCTTTGTACTGTATTTAAATTTATATGAAAGTTTGCATTTATTAAAATAGCAAAATAAAGCAACTTGCCAGCTAAAGACATTTATATTAAAACACATTATTTGAAACTGAAGTGAAGTTTACAATTACTGTTGAAGGAAACAATTTTCAGGAACGTTACTAGGGAGTAGAATAGTAATTCAGATGCCAAAATATGCAAAATAATTTGGAATTCATGTCAACCCTAAGAGAGAGACCAAATGGTAAGACAGGATTCTTACCAACAAGGCCTTGGGACACTGCCAGTTTGTCAGCATTGTTTTGTTGCACTGTGGTGCTACAAGCTTGAGAATATGCAAAGGTTGGATAACAGCAGGGCCCGGCCTGCGGAGATGGCTGGCACAAACTGTAGCATACAACTTTGAACAAAGTGACACAAATGAAAATGCCTGTTAAAGAATATGAGCCAAGTGGTCGAGCTAATGAATGACAGTCAAATAGCAGGTGGTCAGATTTGGTAAAACAAAGGCACACAACACCAATAAATCTCTAGAATAAGCGAGAACAGCAGGAATAAGAATAAAGTTTAAGTCAGTCAGTGAGATGAAAGAATGGCAAAATTCAGATGAAATAATCGATCTATTCTACACACGCTAGTTCACTACGTGTAATTTTAATAGACTAACCAAAGAGAAAATATAAATATATAATAGGATTATATATATATATATATATATATCAATGGTAAGACTTAAAGATTACATGAACTATATATTTAAAACTGAAGTATAACTCATTCATTATTAGAATACAGATTTTGTGCGATGCTCTTAATGCTATTATAAAATAAGTTATGCAAAACCCAAAGTGCATTTTGAATATTTACTGACATATGGGTTAAATTAAATCCATCATTTTTTATTTAATTGATTCAGAAATTTAAAATTTTTAGAAAGTAAATTTTATGACGTTCTGTGCAAAATGAAGTACACTATACTTTCTGAAGATTAAGCGCGTCAATGACCACTGAAGTAGTAAGTCCAATAATTAGAGTCGATTTTGTTTATTCACACTACTGAAGAAGATATTCCAAATGTGACTTTTAAAGAATGAGCAGTCAACCAGTTTTGAGAAGGAACATATATATCATATTTGTTTTATAGTGAAAAGAGTATGAGCGGGAGTTGGGCCAAAGATGATTAGAGGCATATGGAGGGTGATTTTCAATAAAACGTAGAAATCATTTGGAAGTAATTACTAATTTGAAACTAAAAAACTTACGGATGTGCATCTTAGAACAAATCTTGCTTGGTTTTGTTTTCTCATGGGTAAGAAAAAAATTTCATTTTTCTTTTGTACAGATGTCTGGTAGAATTTATAGTAAATCAATCATCAAGCATTGTCATTTATCCTAAGGAAACGGTTCAAATTGCATAAAACATCATTTAATTTTTATTCTGAATATGCACCTATGAGATTTCACTTTGAACTAACTGTTTTTAGTTACTCATTCTGCTTATATTTTAATAGCCCGGATTGGGCAAGTCAGCTATACACAATCAGATAAAGAATATTCTGATTTTAAAGAAATAGAAGTTCAACTGAGACTTGGAAGTTAGATGTATTTTACAGAATTTCACAGAATTAAGTAGTCTTTGAGGAGGAAATTTTGAAGCGAAACACCCCCATTTTAAAATAATCAAACGTGGGTTATTTTTGGTAGAAAGAGAAAACAATAGACATCACCAAAAAAGCTGTCATCTAAGTTATTAAAATAGGTGGGAAATAGTAGTACCAAAATAAGTATATATATTTAGAAAACAGTCAAATATATGCTTAGGTAGTTCTTTTCTTTCTTTCTTTCTTTCTTTCTTTCTTTCTTTCTTTCTTTCTTTCTTTCTTTCTTTCTTTCTTTCTTTCTTTCTTTCTTTCTTTCTTTCTTTCTTTCTTTCTTTCTTTCTTTCTTTCTTTCTTTCTTTCTTTCTTTCTTTCTTTCTTTCTTTCTTTCTTCCTTTCTTTCTTTCTTTCTTTCTTTCTTTCTTTCTTTCTTTCTTTCTTTCTTTCTTTCTTTCTTTCTTTCTTTCTTTCTTTCTTTCTTTCTTTCTTTTCTTTTTTGAGTCACAAGGCGACACTCAGGGGTTATTCCTGGCGCTTTGCTCAGGAATTACTCCTGGCGGTGCACAGGGGACCATATGAGATGCTGGGCATTGAACCCAGGTCAGACACATGGAAGGCAAAAGTCCTACCCGCTGTGCTATCCCTCCAGGACCTAGTTCTAACCGATCAAGGTACACCTAGAGAATCTATTCCAGTTCAATACGTTTTAAACCAAAAAATATCAAATGTGTGGTAGAAAGTAGTACATATGTTCACGAAAGACATATAACGAAACAAAATGCCAGTCTGCTGAAAGTAGGTTTGCTAGAGAGGAATATATGCATAATGTATAGCAATGCAAAGATGAGGACTGAAATTTCATTTTGATTCCCCTAAGACTGTGTTGACAAGCTGTAAGTTTGAGAACTAAGAACTAAATAAGAATTCTGGGTTTCAGGGCTATTAAGAAGCTACCCAGAGAAATCCTTATAGTTGAAAGAAAAAGAAACCACACACTCTCAACCCCTGTGGCTAAAAACCCATACTCTCAATAAAGATTAAACCAAGGCTCTCCAGAGTACCTACCTACAAATACCCTAAGCAGAATGAGAACAAAATATAAGTATTCTGACATTTTGCCCCCATTAATAATGGAGATATCATTAGAAGCAGGCATATGTGACACTTCAAACACTCCCTCCCAAATACCCAGAAGACCTGATAGAAGTTTTTGTATTTTTTAAATAACTGTGTGACATATGAGACTAATTATTCTTCTTTTCTAATATATATAATCTCACTAAAAATATTATATCTGGCCAAGTGGCTCTCTCAGACTAAAATCAGTTAGACTGTCTGTGGGCTTGAATCCTCACCCTCATTAGTCAAAGTATTTTCTAAATGTTATTGAAAACCATTATTTGAACAGAGACTAAATCATAGAAGACAATATGTCTTAAGATTGTCTTTGACATGGAAGAGAGCTCCCCTTTCTAGGCGTACCTCTCTCAGTTGGACTCATCCTACCATAGGAACCTTTTTATTTACCTAAGTGTCACCAAATAATTTTGCTATCCTTTTTTTAAATCAAACTGACTTTATACCCAAGTTGCACTTGCAAAACTCCTATCAGCAGTTCCTAAGGAAGTGATTCATTGAGTAGCTAGGGTAAAAGCGCCAACTCCTTAGGGTTTATGTGCATTTCATTATACTCCTTAACTATGTACGTTGAATTCTAATCCTTAGGCTTTCAAATGTGATATTGTGTGCAAAGAGGGTCTTTATGAATAAAATTGGTTTATTGGTTTATCATCATTGTTTAAAGTAGATCAGACCCTTGGTGCTGGAGTGGTAGCCCAGCGGGTAGGGCGTTTGCCTTGCATGCAGCCGGCCTGTGCCGGCCTGGGTTCGATTCCGGCATCCCATATGGTCCCCTGAGCACCGCCAAGAGTAGTTCCTGAATACAGAGCCAGGAGTAGCCCCTGAGCATTTGCGGGTGTGACCCAAAAAGCAAAAAAGAAACAAACTAAAAAAAAAACAAAATAAAGTAGATCAGACCCCTAAACTACCCAATGTCACATGAAAGGAAAAATCTTGAATATACAAGAAGAGTACCACGTGAAAATGAAGATGAAAGTTGAGAACAAAATCGAGACTAGATCTTTCAATCCACAGCCGTCAGTAGCAATATTTTGATTTAGAGGTGACGGTATTTGAAATTCTTTTTATTTTTGGTGAGGGTCACATGTGGCTACACACAAGGGTTACTCCTGGCTGTTCTCTCAGGAATTACTCCTAGCGCTGCTCGGGGACCATATGGGATGGCGGGATCAAATCTGGGTCTACCGCATGCAAGGCAAACGCCCTACTTGCTGTGCTATTGCTCCAGGTCCAATATTTGAAATTCTAAGGAACTAAATTTCTATAATTTTACTCAGTGGAATTTTTTAACCTTGCCTTAGCAATATAATAAAGGAGTTATATTTAAAATCTGGCCTACAACTGACAATTTTTCTAGCTACTTTTTCCCACCACGTATATTTGCACATTGTTTATTTTTGTTTTCCGCTATCGTGGGGCATTTACGACATGGAAATACTTTATCAGAGAAGCTTTTCTTTATCTGCTCCAAATCTGTCAAGTAGCATTATTAAATATGAACATCAATTCAAATACCTGTAATCAATCGCAGTAAAATAGCACTGTAATTTAATAATTGGTTTTGCAAATATTCTAAAATTATTTCTAGTCTGGTATAATATAGGTCTATTTTGGTAACAAAAACTTTCATATTCTCTGTATTTCTGGAGTTCTAATATGACCTAGATTCTGAGCAATGCTTAATATGAAAAAGATTTGTAGGATTTCTGAGAAGTGTCAGGACTATACAGGAGTGGTGGGGATTTGGGAGAGTTCTTACTGGTAATTTTTTTCCTTAAGGATTAACACAAACCTTGCCAGAAGCCTGAGGAACTCTCACAGGATGAGGGCAGCTCCACAGCCCGTCAGAGCTCCACTCAAGAGAAAAGTTGATCTCTCCCCCACTGGTTCATCAGTAAATGTATGAGATGAGAGTCTACTACTGAAAGTCTATCACCTGCATGGCAAAGCCTGAGAAGCTACCGGTGTCGTATTGGATATGCCAAAAACCAGTAACAATTGCAGACTTCATTCCCATGACCTGAAGGAATGGTTTGAGGCTCTTCCTGTTCCTGGAGCAAGCAGGTGCCCTTGGACTACACTAGCATATGGCAGGACTTATGGAGATGTAACTGGTTCCTGCTCTAGCAAACTGATGAACAAGGGTAAGACAAGTGATACAAGTGATACCTTATTTAACATTTATAGCCAGTTAAGTTTTAGCTGTACATTCCAGTAATGGAAATCACCTTTCATAGTTGTTACTCAGAAACTAAGAATACTGTGGAATGTTGTTATTGTTGTACACTAAAATTATTTCAGTGTTTTGTAAATCATTAGTATATTTTAAAAGCATGTACTTATTTTTTTAATTTTTTATTTTTACAATTACAAAGATATACAATTAAAAAGTTCATATTTGGGTTTTGGTCATACAGTGTTCCAGCACCCATCCCACCACCAGTGCCCATCTCCCACCACCAACGTCCCCAGTTCCCTCCTCCCTCCCCCAGCCCTCCTCCATGGCAGGTTCTTTATTTCTTTCCATTTCTCTCTCTTTCTCTTTTCCTTCCCCTCAGACTATGGATTACAGAACATACATTAAAGGGTTGTCATGTGTATCTTTTTAAAAGCATGTACTTATTAATTCTAAAAACCACTATATATTTATACAGATGATTTATAACTAGCTCAATATTTAAGGAAAAAATCATGACATATTTATTGAATAATTTTAAGACTTTCAACAGAAGTATACTTATCTAGTTCTTTGTCAGTATTTTTTAAAGACAGTACATGGGTAAAGACATTGTTATAGAATTTATAGTAAAAATAATGCACTATTTTTATTATATTTTCTCATAACTTGAGATGCTTTTGCTATCTATTATTTATAAAAACTTGAGACCAATTATGTTACAGTTAAAATATTATTTCTGGTTTGGGATCCACACTTTTAGTGTTTTGTTTTTACCCTTTTCCATGCTTAAGTATCACTCCTGGGAGAGCTCAGGGTTGGTATACACAGCACAGGGATCAAACTTGGCTCAGCCTCATGCAAAACACACACCAGACATGCAGTAATAAAATCTTCAAGGCACTTGATGTTTTATCATGGAAGTTTATTTTTATTTCCTTTAAAATGAATTTATTTGTAAACAAACATTAAATAAACTGTGATGAACATAAAAACATGATGCTAAGGTATACACTCTTTCTGAGAAAGAACTTACACCAAGTAGTATATACTTAGAAACACATATGCTCACTTACATATGTGAAAAAATATTTATTTTTAATTTTGCTTATTTTCGGGCCACACTGGTGATGCTCAGGAGCTGATTCTGGCTCTATCCTCAAGAATTACTCTTGTTGAAGCTCAGGTATAGGGTCCAGATGGATGCTGAGGATCAAACCAAGATCTGCTGCATGCAAGGCAAGCTTCTTCCCTGCTATATTATCTCTAAATTCACTAAAAATTTATTGCTAATGGTAGTCATATATCATAATCTGAATGGAACACAAAATTTAAATATACATACAAAAATATAATACTTTATTATGAGAACACGTCTTTTATTATGTGTTTCTTCCAATTTTAGTTTGTAGGATATTGCTTTATTTTGGCTCATATGAAATGATTTTAAAATACATGATGATTTCATGACATTAAAGTCTCCGGCTGTTTTTTCCCTGAACTTATAATTATTATGATCTTTCTATCATAGTCTAGGATGGACACCTTACATCTATTGTATCTACATTGTATTGCATCTATGTTGGATTTAGTGCAAAAGGGACTGAGGAGAAGAAAAGGGCATACTTTCCATGGAGGAAACACAATCAAGAAATAGTTCAATTATACCTACTTTTAATTAGTTTTTTAAGACCTAACAGTGTGCTACATCTAACTCAAGCAAAGGGAAAGATACAACAAGCTAAGACCCACAATCCTAGAAAAGGAAAAGAGATATACGCTTGACAAATCATAAATTCTGCTACAGTTTTCTCTTTATTAACAATAATTCTGCATGCTTGATTAATGCCATGGACCGTATCAGTGTTTCTGTCTCTATAGTGTTCAGTGATTAAGAAATTTGCCTCCTTTCAAATGGTTCTTTTATGCTTTTAATTTACAGAAACATTTAATAGTCTTTTCAGAGAATTCTTATTTTTCTACCTCATTTATTTATTTATTTACTGATTTATTTGGGGGGTGTCACATCCTGTAGTGTTCAGGGCTTGCTCACAGCTCTACACTCTGGGATCACTTCGGCAGGGCTTGGGAAACAATACGGGATGCCAAGATCAATGGCGGGTGCAAACACGCAGATACCCTCCCCATTGCACTATTGCTCCAGTCTCACTTCTTTTTCTTTTTATTACTATTTGATGATCTCTGTTTTTTTTTACTTGAAATCCAATGCTGCCGAATCTCACTTTTGATGTAATTCGATTGACTGTTTTTGTAGCATCTACAAATTAAATTTTCCCTGTGAGTTCATGCATTTTAATATTTTTGTTACTATAAAGTGGAAGAACATGAGGCTTTTGTCATATTTTATGTTCTTTAGAAAGTCAGCACTTTTGCATACCAAGTAGTTTTCTTATCTTTATTGGATTATTAGTTTTCTAAATTCCTCATGACTTTTCATCATACAAAAGTTTGCGGTCTTATTTCCATACACTATCTCATAATTTAAAACAGTACAAGAAAGCCTCAATTTGCTCATATTATTGCTTTCATGCTTTTGTAGTTAAGTTACCAAAGATTAATTCCCTAAATTTCAGATGTTTCTTCAAGATCAAATCACAAGTAGCATACCTTCCCTTAACTGCCTGAATACCACAACTGCTTTTACCTGACTGCCAAGAGTCTACTTGGTATCTACAGAGTTCTGCTATGTGGCATACCACTCTGGTTACAACACTACATTGTTTGTCTCCAGCGCTAAAAGCACAGTTTCTAACTGAGCATGGATCACATGCAACATGGACAATGAATACCTGAGCAATTTTCAGGTGCTCTTTTCATGCCATTTAATACCTACATGTAGGTATTAAATGACTCATATGAATGCTTATGATATTTATATAAAACAACCAGTTTCAAGTCCTTGAGCTCCTTTCAATTTTGTTTTGTCTTCTTGTTTGTTTTTACAACTTAATAATATGTCTGCTTACAGCTCCAACTGGTATCTTAGTGGATTCCATAGGAATAAATGAAACACAAAGACCCACATTAAAAAACTTCCTATTCATCTCTGCGCTATTCACTATAGCTAGAATCTGGAAACAACCTAAATGCCCGAGAACAGAGGACTGGCTAAAGAAACTGTGGTTCATCTACACTATGGAATACTATGCGGCTGTCAGAAAAGATGAAATTATGAAATTTACCTGCAAATGGATGGACATGGAGACTATCATGCTGAGTGAAATGAGTCAGAAGGAAAAGGACAGATATAGAATGACTGCATTCATTACTCACATAAATAGATACCAGTGTTTTACTAAATGTGGGAAATGGTAATGGCAGATTAAAACTCACCATTGAATATACACAAAGAGACTTAAGTGATAAACTTTAAATATCTGCAGGGCTAGCCACAATGTGTGAAAGAAGAGGGAGAGAGATGCAGAGACAGAGAGAGACAGAGAGAGAAAGAGTGGAAAAGGGGCTGTCTGCTATTAAGGCAGCATGGGGGTGGGTGGGAGGGGGTGGGGTACATTGGTGGTGGAAATGGGGCACTGGTGGAGGGATGGGTGCTGGTATACTGTATCACCAAGAACCAATTATGAACACCTTTGTAATTGTATGTTTCACGGTGGTATAATAAAAAATTAAAAAAAACTTCCTATTACTCCAGTGTGCCGTATGCCAATTTTATTTTTTTTTTCCAGATCGTTGTCGGAAATGTCTTGTCTTTGGTTTGTTGACTTGGTTAACTCAGAATATATTTCAATGTGTCTTGAAGGTATTTATAACTGGGGCCCGAGCAATATATATATATATATATATATATATATATATATATATATATATTAGAAAACTGGGGCAGCATTTGGACTTGTAAAATATTGTAGTTTGTGTAGATTAACTTTATTTTGTGTTCCTCCCTCTACCCTCAAAATTCTGAGCATTGCTATAAGATAGTGAAATGATGATCACTAGATCTCTAGACATCCCGTTGTTCATCAATTTTTTTCAAGTGGGCACCAGTAACATTTCCATTTGACCCTATCATGTGCCAGTGTAGCCCAATGGCATCTGCTTGCTTCAGGAATATAAAGAGCCTCAAACCGTTTGTTCAGGGTCTTGAGGAAGAAATCTGACCATCTTGTAGGTGGGTGGCCATGTGATCTCTTGACGTCCCATGGGATCCATTCGGTAATGTCTCTAGTCCAGTGGCCGCATTACATGTCCAGCCCCTCTGAATGATACATATTGATTTTAAAATCAATATGTAAAATCAGTGAAATGATACATATTGGTTTTAAAGGTTAGTTGGGATGCTCTTCTGAACTTGCAACATTATTGATTAACTATGATTATGAACATTTTTCTCCTTTACTTTTATTTTCCTATAATTTAAAACTTATCTTATTATCTTTAAAAGGAAATTAATAATTATGAAACTCTTTTCTCCTTATATTCATCTGCTTTTGTTTCATAGAGACTATCTGTCTATACTCCTAATATTGATATCAAATGGTTTTGAAATTAGAAATTGGGGTAGAGTTTTTAAATTACTGTCCTGTGTATGTGTTGGGAGGTGATGTAAATGGGTGATGGGATTAGGGCCATATCTGCTGTTGTTCAGAGCTGTTCTGGGTCCGTGCTCAGGAGTGACTCCTGATGGTGCTCAGAGGAATCACATATGTTGCCATGAAATTAATTTTTTGAAACTTTATTATATCACTGTGAGATAGACGATTACAAAGCTGTTCATGATTGGGTTTCTATCATACAATGCTACAGAACCCATCCCTCTACCAGTGCGCTTTTCCCACTTCCAATGTCCTCAGTTTCCCTCCCCATCCCTGCCTGCTTCTATGGCATGGACTTTTCTTCTCTCTCTTTCTTCTCTTGTGCATGCGGTTTGTAACACATATGCCCAGGGTCATCATGCACAGCCCTTTATCTACTTTCAATACTTAGTTCTACTTTAGCATTACCATTTCCAACTCTTATTGGGTGCCATTGATTTTAACCAGATTTTTGACCACTTGCCATGCATGGAACTCCCCCCACACACACACGTGCACATGCACTGTCTACTGTGCAATTTCTCTGGCCAACATGAAATTATTTTTAAATGTATAATGTTTTCTGAATCCTTTTGATCATATTACTATTTTTTATCTCATGCTATTTTCTCCCTACTTACTTTTTTTTTTACTATTATTTTTACTCACTTCAATGTAAAGGTAAAACCCACAAGTATTTCTCAGAATATATTATGTGCCTTGTTACCTATGTTACTCTTTATTCACTGGCTACCTATTGTCATATTACTCAAGTAAAGAACAGATTTTTGAGACAATTAACCTCAATTCTCACGTCTTTTCATAAGGGTGCCTTTACAATGAATTCGATGCCCTTTTCACCTTGCACAACTGGCTTTCTCTGCTTCCATTGAAGCATGCCAGGAAAATAATAACCTTTAGAATGCATTGTTTCCACAGATGTTTCTGATATGAGTAGTCTTATGTCAAGAATTGCCATTGCCAGGGCTTGAGGCTCCGTTAGATTGAATTTTCAATGATCATTTTATGTGGATAATTTTACAAAAAAATTTAAATGGGTACCAAATTTTTTAAAGTATCCCTTAAAAAGAATTGCAATTTTTCTGAATTGTCTGCTGCCACATTAGACTATTCTAAACTAATTCTACATACATTATGTTTTATTTGTTTTTTAATTTAATGTCTAAAAGCACATCATTCATTTCCAATGTTTAATAGTAATATCTTCATAATTCTTGTATTGGCTTTAACACAATTTATCTTGTTAAATATGATATAGTAGAAGAGGACAGATAGCTTTTTATTTAGTAGTCCAGAAGGCACAGTGTTAGATCAAGTGTAGTTTTTGACACTCTCTCTCCATTGACTTAATATTAGTAAAATTACTTTTAGTAATTTTAAATTATTTTATATTATACGTCTTAGTGTTCATATGTAATTGTGCTTTTTGCAAAAATTGAAGGACGATTGAAAACTAGTTTTTTAGGGCATATAGATATGATAATTTTTAATCTAAATTCCACAGTTCCTATTTTAACAGATTTTTCATAACTGTGACTGCATATTAGATTCATATGTGGAATATTCATATAACAGGAGTCTGCCAAAGCCAATTAAATCAGTCATGTGGGGTCATGACACTGACATTTAAAACACTCTCCATAGGTGATTTCAATTTATAGCCAAGGTTGATTATCATGGTTTCAAAAAAGCATTTTTTGACAATTTTTATGCATGGTTATTTAATAAAATTGCCATACATGGAATATGAATAACCAAAAAAGAGTTGTTTATAACACTTAAAATTATTATAGTATTAAAAGTATTAAAACATATTTTAAATTTCAATAAAGAGTCCTAAATTACATAATCCCAAAGAAGAAAGGATAAAGTAACAGATTTTGTTTTTCTTTCTGTGTCTCACCTGGCAATGCTCAAGGGTTACTCCTGGTTCTGCACTCAGAATTATTCCTGGCAAGCTCAGGAGACCATATGTGATATCTGTGATTGAACCCTGGTTGACCTCATGTAAATGTTCTACCCACTATACTATCACTCATGCCCCAAATCAGATTGTTTATAATTAATGATAAGGGGGCCGGAGCACTAGTATAGTGGGAGGGCATTTGCCCTTGCATGCAGGGCAATCCCCAGCATCCCAAATGGTCCCCTGAGCACTGCCGGGAGTGATTCTTGAGTGCAGAGTGAGGAGGTAATCCCTGAGCATTGTCTTGTGTGACCCAAAAAAGAAAAAAATTAAATAAATAAAATAAAATTAATGATTAGCTCATTTTACTTGAGTATTATATAGGCTCAGATTAAACTGCTGTCTTTTAAATACATATATGTGGCATTTTAATTTCAATTATGTTTTTATTAACCACTTTATATGTTTAAATAGTCTAAGTTTTTGTTTTTATGTTTCAATATTTTTTTCTTTTTGGGTCACACCGGAGATGCTCAGGAGCTACTCCTGGCTCTGCACTCAGGAATTACTCCTGGTGGTGCTAGGGGACCATATGGGATGCCGGGATCGAACCCGGGCTGGCACAGTCCAGCCGTGTGCAAGGCAATGCCCTACCCGCTGGGCTATCGCTCCGGCCCCAATGTTTCAATATTTTTAACTTATGAAAGACTTTTTATGGGTGATATTTGCCCTTCACAAAGAAGAGGAAAAAAAACCAGCAAACTACATACAGACTTGTCAAAACTGCTCAACATAAGGAGAGAAGTTTGTATTTATATATATGTCCATATATAACCACACAGGAAAAACATTTCCTTTATTGATTTGGAGCCCCATATTATTAAAGCTTCAAATGTATTTGTATACTCAGCTCATATGCTAAATTTCAAAGTAGTACCCAGGTAGATACTCAATTTGTAATGTAGTCACTTAACAGAAAGCCCAAACATTATTTTCATTTTGAAATCCTAGTCTTTTTTCATTTCCCTAGGAATTTAGCAATTTGATGTCTACAATTTTTTAAATTCCATTGTCTTTACAAAAGAAACAAGATTTTTTTATCACATGTAACCATGGTCAGAATTAAGACCAAAACATGATTAATTAATTTTTATTTTTATTTTTTTTTTTTTTGGGTCACACCCAGCGGTGCTCAGGGGTTACTCCTGGCTTTGCACTCAGGAATTACTCCTGGCGGTGCTCGGGGACCATATGGGATGCTGGGGATGGAACCCAGGCCAGCATGGGCCAGCCACGTGCAAGGCAAACGCCCTACCCGCTGGGCTATCACTCCGGCCCCAAAACATGATTAATTATTTTGACAGTTATTTCCTATTTAACTGTAAACAAGTATAATTGTTGTTTCTAATAGTTGTTTTGGGAATCCAGCTCTCAAAGAGGTACTCAGGAGTCTTGCAGAAACTCCTGGTAATTCTCAATCCATGTGGCGTTTGGTTGAATATTAATACATCAGTAAGTAGACCCTTCTAGCTATGGACCATGAGAACGGCACAAATGGTGTTTGAACACACTCAGCAACTGATCATGTACATTTCAACCAGAAAACAAGAAATATAATTTTATTGATTTGTCCTTCAATCCAAAACATTACAGATGAATCTTATTGACTCAAGCATAAATAAAATTTAAAGTGTTAAAATATTTAAATGAAGTATAGAGTAAAGCCCTATGGATTTTGAGTTTGATCATGCTGCTTATTTATTTACATTTATATTTGATAATATTTTCCTTATGACAGAAATTAATCTGTCAACAAATTGACATAGGTGGTTGATACAGTACTTTAAAATCTACCAAGATTCTTCACATAAGGAGGACATCTGAATTTAATACAACTTTAAGTACCTCTTTATAATTAATTTTTGAAAATTTACTTTTAATTGAATAATCATACGTAGTATCTGTAAGGATAGTAAAAAGACGAAAAGTAGAAGAGGAAAGAAAAACTGGCTAACATCCAGTTAAACCCAGTATATCGCAAACTTGGAATCTAGTCCTGGAGATACAAAGCAGTGGTCAGATCTCTCCTTACAGGACTTAGAGAGTGCCACATCCTGCTCCTTCGGAAACACTTGGATCAAATCCATTGGTCATATCAGTGCCCACTTCCTCTTGTCCAGTCACAAACAAGGGAAGTGTCTCCATTGATCCTGCAGGTTGTGTCAGAGACATCCTTGCTTTCCAACCTTCCTTCTACAAGCAGCGCCTCAGGGTCTCTTCACTAAGACCATTTCAACACTAAGCAATTTACTTTTTAATTCATCTATTTAAAGAACTATCTTCACCTTACAGTTACTATCATTATCTCTTTTTCTCTCTTTATTACTTGTCTGAGTTTTCTCCTGACTGGAATACTGAGGGGAATGTGATTATAGTTTCTTTCAGCAACTTAAACTAAAATGTGCTTCCTTTGCTAATTTAGTAACATATGATGTTTGAAAAAGCTAAATTAAATATTAGAAGCCTCTTTTTTTTTGTCCTAGACATCATTAATTCTTCCATTACAGCCCTAACTGGCACTTCTTTTCTGCTAGTTCTGACCATTCTCTTTGGACGAAGACCCATCTCATTATGTGTAATATTTATGGGTGTTATTTGCCTGTGCTCCAAGTGCCCTTGTTTTCATTCCAAGTGAAGCAATCTTAACCAAGACCTTGAAATGATGTTTTCCACACCTATTTCTCAGCTATTTAATGAGAATCTTAAGGTACCCCATTTGTCTTTTTTCTATGGTTCCAGTTTCTATATATACATTGCCCCTTGCTTTCTGAGCTGCTGGTTATTGTTAAGCATGCATCCTTCCTTCTCTCTAGGTCTAATTAATTTCTGTTCTTGTTCATGTTTAGTAATTTCCGAGTAAAGTATAAAGAGAAGTGCACATTCTAAGCTTACATTGCCTTCAAGTCTAAAGTAGAAAGAAATACATTTTAATCTGAGAAAGCATGCCAAAAGAACAGTTTTGTGCCCGTTATTTAAACTTGTGTATTCCCCTGAAAGGTATGATTAATGTGTTTGTCTTAGGAAATAATCACTGTATATCAATGTTTTTATTTAGCATTTTGCACAAAGTCATTTGGGCATTTTGTGCTTCACCTGTTTTGTCAAAGACACACATTGGTGTGGCCAGGAGCACTAATATTTTTTCCTAGGATGCTCTGAGAAAAATAAACAAGTCTATTTAAAAAAATAAAAGTGGATCCCAGTAACAGGAGTTCAGAAATGTTCCCTATTAACTGATTTTGATCAATATTTTCTCACAAACTAAACAAATTAAAATTATAACTTCAAATGAACAAAAGCACATGTCCTAAAGTATATTTAAAACAAAGAATGTGCTCCAAAAATGAGCTTTTTATCTAAAACTGACACAAAACAAGATGTCATAACTATAGCAATTTGATATATCTTTGCTGTTTTCAAATGTATACAGTGAAATGACCAGATGACATAGTGAATGTATTGCGAACATGACCATAAACCTAGTTAGATTTCACCTAGCACTGTCGCTATATATTTCATTGCATATATGTCTTAAATATTTAAATATATGTAATCGTAAAGATGCCGTTTGTTCTCTGTTTGAAACTTATAGGAGCTAAATTCTTTGCTGCTTTTAAAGGTGCAATAGTTTATAAACAATTGTCTCCACATTAAATACTACTTTTCTGTGGCTTATTTACCTTGCAGTTGGAATCTTCTACTTTTCCCATCCTTAACCCAAACTGTTATCCTCATAGTTGTCTCTAGTAACCATGGATCTGATTTCTTTTAACGAGTTTTAATTTAATTAAAATCAATTTATTTCATTATAGAATATCAGTGTTCTTAAAATAAGCCATCAGTTACAGTAATGATAAACAATCTTACTCCCATTGCTCAAATTCCCACCCCCATCCCCATGTCATTACTTGACCTCTTCATTCTCCGTCTTTTGCTCCCCACCATTCTGCTTAGCTGTCTGGATTATGTGATCTGAGGATGCCCATTTGCCGTCATTAGATATTATCTATTCTTCTGTTTCATCTTTCTATAACTCTTGATGTCTCTATGATGTCTCACTCCAATGAGTGAGGCCATCTGTTAAGAAACATTGATTTACATTGTGCACAAAAGTTAATTCCTCATGGATTAAACATCTTTCAAGATTCGATTTAAATGAGATCAAATAAATGGGGGAAATGTAGGCAGGACTGTTCAGAATCTATTTCTCAGAGATTTGGCTTTCATTCAGTGACTTAACACCATTGGCAGAAAGTACAAAAGCAAAGCTAAACAAACGGAACTCTACCAAATTAAAATTTTTTTTTCATGGCAAAAGTAGCTCAGGCTAAAAGCATCCTACTGAATGGAAAAATAATACTTGCATAAAATAATTAGGTAAAAGGCTAATATCCAAGATATGTAAAGCACTCATAAAAACAGGAAGAAGGAATTAGCATAGAGAATGCCCAGTAGGCATATGAAAAAAGTGACCATTATCACTTATTGCCAGAAAAATGCAAAAACAAAAAATACAACCATGAGATATCATCTTATACCAATGATAATGACATAGAGTAAATAGGCTGAAAACAAGCAGCGTTATCAAGGATGCAGTGGAAAAGGAAAAGTTGGTGGGAATGTCATCTGGTTTATCCTTTATGGCAAACAATATGAGATTTCTTGCGAAAAGTAAGACCAGAAATTCCAGATTACCCTGTGATTCCACAACATAGCATACATACCTCAGACACAAAGTTAGTGATTTGAGAGGATATGCACATGCTACAGTCATTTCAATACTTAGTATATAAGTCCCATATGCCAACTACAGTGGGGAAAGATACTATAGCAATAAACATATACAAAACGGAATGAAATACTATTTAGCTACAAACAAAGGTGATTCGGTTCCTCATTTACAAGTTTGTGTTTTGTTGGATTTTTGTATTAGGGAGTTGTTTCACTTTTGTGAAATACAAACAATTTTAAAATTCAGTTTTTCCCTTAAGGTCCAGAGAAATAGTAAAGCTGGTAAGGTGTGTGCCTTGCAAATGGCAACCCAGGTTCAATTACTGGCACTCCATTTTGTGCCCAGGTCTACCAGGAGTGATCCTTGAGAACAAAGTAGCAATATCTGAACACACTGGGTATAATTCCCAACATCCTTCCCCAAACCATTTTTGCTTTCATATTCTTTATGTAAGTTGTATCATATGGATTAGACTTTTACTTTTTTGTACTATGTTCCTTAACATGATCCTCTCAAGGTTTAAATTTCATTATAACAATATTTTCCTTTTTATAAATGAATACTACTTCTTATATTTTACATATATAGTCATATATATTTATTTTCATATTGCCATGTATTTCTTAACAACTTTTGGATCAACAACTGACCACATATTCAAGTATTGTCCCTATAGGTTATATCATATAACTCTTAGATTATAATAATCTGTAGCATCTTGGTTATTTATCATGCAAGGTCAAAATAACTTTATGGTGCACTTAAGAACATGTCATAATACTCTATTCATCATATCATATACATTGTCTTGTCTTCCAATTGTTCATTGATTTGCTAGAGTGGGTATCAGTAACATCTCCATAAGTTGGGAATAAGGTCCATTATTGTTATCAGAGTTTCCTTTTGGAGGTAGAGTGGGGATTGGGAAACACCCAGTGGAGCTCAGAGCTCAGGGCTAACCTCTGGCTCTGTCCTCAGGATCACTCCTAGAGGATATTGATTTGCAAAGGGTAAGTCATTTTTCCTAGTTTCATTGCTGGTAAACACTACATTTTACAACTAATGTCATAGAGTCCCTTTGTCATATTAACGCTCCATAGGGGCTTGCCCTATTTTATTTGTCTAATTTTCATCAAATACCAAATATTTTAATTATTATATAGCTTACGTAAGAAAAAAGTTTTCTGGACTTCCCTCTCATCAGAACTCCACCCTGCAGACCTGCCTATCACAGCGCATCCCTGCTGGCTGAGGAGTTCATCAATAAATGCTGGATTTTCAGATGACTACAAGAGTATGCTACTCACATGGCAGAGGCAGGCAAGCTACCCGTGTCGTATTTGATATGCCAAATACCAGTAACAATTATAGACCTCATTCCACGACCTGATGGAATGGTTTGAGGCTCTTTATGTTCCTGGAGCAAGAAGCAGGTTCCCTTAGGCTCTACTTGCATGAGACAGGTCATATTGAGATGTTACTGGTGCCCGCTCGAGCAAATCGATGATGAACGGGAAGACAGTGATACAGTGATACAGTGATAGATTATATAGCTTATGTAAGAAGAAGTTTTCCAACTTATTTTTGTCCAGAATTATCTTGCAATAAGATCTATTTTCACCAATATAAATTTTGACATAAAAATTGTAACAAGATGATCTATTTTAAGTGAAATCTCATCAAGTAAAAAAATTACTGAAAATATTTAAGTTGTTAACCTCAACGAATATGATATAATTTTCACTTAGGATTACTGATTATTTTCCAAGCAGCTATGTCATTATATTTAAAGTAATTTAGGAATTTTTATTAAAAAAACTGTTTTGAAACTCATTGTATTGTTGAATATACATTAAAGTCAATTTTTAAAAATATTTTATTATACCATGGTGAAATTTACAGTAACAAAGATGTCCATAAGATGTTCATATTTGGGTTTTGGTCATACAGTGTTCCAGCACCCATCCCTCCACCAGTCCCCATTTCCCACTACCAATGTCCCCGATTCCCTCCCCACTCCCTAGCCTGCCTCTGCGGCAGGTTTCTTAATTTCTTTCTTTCTGTCTTTCTCTTTGTCTTTTCTTAAAGTCAATTTTTGTTTGGTTACTTACTAACAGACATGTATATAATTAATATTTATGAACCTTATATATTATTACCTATTTGGAAATAGTTCATTGCTAAAGGCTAGTTTAACTACATTACTCTCCATTATCTATAGTTTTATAAGTATAGTTTTTAATAACAAAATTTGTTTCAAAAAGTGCTGTTTCTTATACTACAAATCTTATAAAAGTTTCTAAGAAACTTACATGTATCATTTAAAAAATAGCAAAATTCCCTGCCCTTATGATATACAAAGAATTTTATAGCATGTGTTCTGGATTCTCCTGCTTTTTCTTATAAATTTATTATTCAACTTAATTGACCTTTTAATGTAAAAGATTCTTGAGAGCCTGATATAAAAGATGATAGCAATTAGCCAACATGTATTATAATTTTCAAAATGCTATTAATTTTATATATGTGCTTTCAAAAATTATGAATTACTTTAATCTATATGTTGTTCTTTCTCTAATTGTTGGGAGGATACAAATATCCGATTCTGTAGAAATTTGCCTTATATTTAAATTACTTTTCCATAAATATTTCTTACAATTATAGAAAGGATTTAAATCATCAAATATGGTGATTTTGAAAACAAAATATTAGTTCCACTTTATCAAAGGTATAAACAAAGCAGATATCAACAAGAACTGTTATTACAAGTGTACCTTAAATTATCCTTCTAAAAATAGATGTCTTTCTGATTTATTATAGTACTTTTGTTAATGGTAATAAAATATTTCAACTGTTATTCTTTGTGGTACTTTGAATTTTTCTTGTGGTACTTTAATTTTAATAATGTAATTGAGAAATATTTATAACACATATTATAAAAATATGAATACATTTTTTTTTTTTTTTGCTTTTTGGGTCACACCCGGCGATGCTCAGGGTTTACTCCTGACTCTGCACTCAGGAATTACTCCTGGTGGTGCTCAGGGCACCATATCAGATGCTGAGGATCGAACCTGGACAGGCACAGGCCTGCCGCATGCAAGGCATATGCCCTACCCACTGGGCTATCACTCCGGCCCGACATGAATACCTTTTCAAAAACATTTTTCTTTCCATTATTTTGGATATTGTAAAACATGTCCTTGTTTACATATTTATGCTGCTAATTATTCATATTTTATATTGCTTCATATTTTAGAAATTTTAGGATGTTATGCATCCTAGTACTTTCTTTGGTCTTTGCTTTCTTACACTTAAGTCGAGTAAAGATTACACATTTTCTAATTCATTCCTATTCAAAAGTTATTGTCAACTATAAATCTATGGAATGCTTCTCTAAATCATCACACTTGTGATATATAATGTTTTTATTTTCTTCTGGTCATAACGTTCCTGCCTCCTGTTCTTATTATTGTTTTTTGATTTTTCAGACTACATACACACACATATAACCACAACCACTAGTTACACAGATATGTGGTTGCTAACAAACCAGCCAGCAGACAGCAAGTTCCGAGACCTGATGTGAAGCCTTGAGTCAGAACTCTGCAGGCTGGAAACAGTGACAGTCTTTGTTTTTCACTGGAGACAGCATTGAGTCTTGGGAAATCCTTCTTAGAGGAGTGCCATGCATACATAATGCGGGACAATCTTCGTTACTAGGACTACCATTTTCATGTCTATCTAGCCTCAGAAAATACCTTTACATTCATGTCTAGATTCTCTACGTGACTATGCAGAGAGAAGAAAATCATATGCTCCCAGAGAAACTGACACCATTTTAGCAGCATCAGGCATGACTTTAAGAGATAAATTTATAAGAAAGGAGTGATTGCTAGATTTATAGTTTTTATAAAGAGACTGAAAACATGGATATTGCCATATCCATATGATACATACTTGGCTGTCTGTGGTTTCTTAGAAGGTGTTGAATATTTTTAAACTTTCATAGGCTGTGTTATATTTTAATTTTCAAAGTAAATTACTATTTTAGCATTACAGATTTTTCTATTCAGTACATTTGAACAGTCTATTCACTCACTATGATTGAGTAAAAAGTTCTTACTTTTTGCTAGCCATATTGTCTACTACCAATTTATACTTTACTGATTGATATTACTATCAATATGTTATGTAGAGATTCTACAAGATGTTAAGTCTTTGATTATTACTGTTAAAATTAAATCTATAATATAGATTTCATACAATTTAACATAGAAATAGTGTTTGCCTGAAATCTAGCCACCTCCTGCTGTTAGATAAAATTATTCTGGAATGTTAAAGTCACACCACATGCAAAAAATGACTCCTTCAATCATTCAAGCACAATAAATGTATTGAGACAGTTTCGCGCTTGTTTATTTGTTCTGGAAGTCATCCAAATTAACTTGCAATTCTAAATAACCATAGATGCCAATGCAAAGTAATCTGAAGTGACAACATATCAGTTTAAAAGTGCAACCGTAGCACTAGGTGTTACAATTTGTGTACACCAGGTTCAATTGGGGCATTCCATTATGAGTGTTACTGATTTTTGGCATGAACAGGAACGTTTATCAAATAAATTATACTCCAACTAATAAATTAACAAGATGGCATATTTTTGTTTAAAGATAAGGTAACATTTTACTTATTCTTTGTCATCAGCTATCTTCTAATTATGTCAACTATATTCCCCATGTATATTTATCTTTAAGAAATATCCTATGTTGGAGGGCATATTAGTTCTTCTGAGTGAGTGTTTTTCACAAGAATCAGAAAATGCTTAACAATCAACGTTGAGGGTTGGAGATGTGAATCAGTAATAAAATATATGCCTTTTATGTGTGAGGTCCTGGGTTCTATGCCTTTACCATAAGAAATTGATAATAAATATGCAATAAATATTGAAATTTACTTTTCACTTCACTTCACTTCTCTTCACTTGTCTTCCCGTTGTTCATCGATTTGCTGGAGCAGAAGCCAGTAATGTCACCATTCTTTGGGCATCAGGTACATTATTGTTACTGTTTTTGGCATATTGAAAACACCATGGGTAGCTTGCCAGGCTCTGTTGTGGCTCTGGGTTCATCCAAGGGGGCCCAGTCTTTTTCTATGTCAGAGCATCAGCCATCTAGGGCCCACAAGGCAGAGCCCAGGGTGTGGACAAGCCTGTTTCCTGTCTGTCACTTGCTGATGCAGCCGGACACCACAGTCACACCTGCAACACCTCGAGGGGCAGAAATTTATTTTTATGCATTTAAAATGTTTTGACTGAAATTATCCAATGCTTATACAATGTTCTAGTAAAAAAGCATATATGTCTTGTTTCCTTATCAAATTTCCATTTAAAAGCATCCATTTTAGGGGCTGGAGTGATAGTCCAGAGGGTAGGGAATTTGCCTTGCACTCTGCGGACCTGGATTCGATCGCCCGGCACCCCATATGGTCCCCCGAGCACCGCCAGGAGTGATTACTGAGTGAAGAGCCAGGAGTAACTCCTGAGCATTGCCGGTGTGACCCAAAAAGCAAAACAAAAAAGCATCCATTTTAATTAGATATTTTCTTTAATACTAGTATAGGTGTGTTAAGGACCATAGACTTTAAAAAAGTATTTTTATTATAACCACCGTGAGATAAACAATTTCAAAGATATTCAAGTTTGGGTTTCAGTCATACAGTGTTCCAGCACCCATCCGTCCACCAGTGCCCATTTCCCACCACCAATGTCCCCTATTCTCTCCCCCTCCCCTAGTCTGCCTCTATGGCAGATTCTTTATATCTTTTTTCTCTTTCTCTTTCTCTCTCTTTCTTCCTTCTCTTACAGATTGTTGATTGTAATACATAGACTTAGAGGTTATCATGTGTGTCTTTTTGCCTGTATTTAATGCTCAGTTCTAGGTGGGTTATAGCACTTTAGCCAATTATTAGCACATTATTCCCTTCTCTGTCTTACCTAACCTCTGACTCCCACATGTTTTTGGTAATTTCCACCTTTGACAAGACCTCCTGATCCACATTTTGCCTGAACTTGGATATTGGTATCATAATATGTATATACATATATATGTATATACATATTATGATATATCTATATTATGTATATGTATATACATATTATGACATATATATATGTCAGGCAAATAAATGTAGTCGTTCTATATCTGTCTTTTTTCCTTCTGGCTAATTTCACTCAACATGATCCTCTCCATATCCATTCACTTATAGGCAAATTTCATAACTTCATTTTTCCTAACAACTGCATAGTATTCTATTGTGTAGATGTACCTAAGTTTCTTTATCCATTCATCAATTCTAGGGCACTCTGGTTGTTTCCAGATTCTGGCTATTGTTAATAGTGCAGCTATGAACATAAAAGTGGGAATGGATGGTGTTACCACTGTGTGTTTTTGCCTCCCAGGGTATATTCCCATGAGTAGTATGGCTGGGTCAAGTGGGGGCTCAATTTCTAGTCTTTGGAGGAATGTCCATATTGTTTTCCCAAAAAGGCTCTTCATATTCCTGACATAACCAGATGCTATTGGGCTACACTGGCATGTGATAGGGTCAAATGGAAATATTACTGGCACCTGCTTGAGAAAATCAATGAAAAATTGGGATGTCAAGTGATCAAATGATTAAGGGTGTTTGCCTTCCACACAGCTGTCCTTCATTCAATCTCCAGCTACATATGTGTTCCCGAGCCCACCTGGAGTGATTCTTTCACACAGTAACTGAAGTAAGCCTTAAATATTACAAGGTGTACACACCAAACTCTCCAAAAAGAAAAATGAAAACATATATATTGGAAGTTCCATGTAATCCAGCAACACCATTCAATAATGAAAGTATAAATAAAAATGATAAAATTTTATTTTTTCTGTCAAATCTGTAAAAACTGATACAAAAAGTGTGTTTGTAACCCTATGTTTACCGTGTTCACAATACAAAAACCTATAATAAACAAAGTGTCCATCAGCAGATAATAGGGTAAAAAATGTGTGCTGTACATACCACGCGAATAATCTTTTGCCTGTAAAAAGACGAAAGTGGTCTTTTGGGGTAAAGAAGATGGGACTTGAGGAAATTATGCTGAATGAAATAAAGAGGAAAATGCACAATGTTTGTTGAATGATTCCATTTCATATATTGAATATGAATTACTAAACCAAACATAGTGATAAGACGCTGAAGAGGAGTGGCGGGAAGAAGATGCAGAGATGAAAACTATACTTTAATAATTTTGTCCCTTCTCCTTTTTAGGTCAGGTCCACTAACAGCAAAGGTGCCTGCTGTGGTCCTCCAAGATCACTACTCCTATCACATTTTGTGCTTAGCAATATAGAAGGATACTCTGCTGGACAAAGGGTGCACAGCCAGAGAAGTAAACTTGAGCAGGTTGGCCTTTCTGTATGCTGAGCAGCTAATTTCTGTTGTACTTTAGTGGGATGTTAAGGTTACCAGCTTCTATTCTGTCATTTGGCCAGAAGTCCTTCCCAATGCCCCTTTGTTCTGGCTATTAATCATATTTCTACATATCTTCATTTGATTGGTTAGTGGGACTCCACACGCAGCATGTTCAGTATAAAAAGACCATTTATTTTTGTGCTTGCTTTATCAGTATTGACCTCATTGAATTAAAAAAAAGACACAGTATTCAATTAAACATTTGCAAAAGTAGACTTACCAATTTCTATCCAAGAGATTTCAGTTTCTCCCACTCCTCTTTGTAACATCTTTCTCACAGTCAGTTTCCTTTTTTTTGTTTGTTTGCAGTGTCGCTTTGCTATTTTAGGTGCACATCATTTTTCATCTGCTCTCCTCCTGCACTATCCTAATTATTTGCATGTAACTTTGTTTTAATTCCGTATAATCCATTTCCCAAAAACACATTATGGGAATCATTTAAAATGCAAATAAGATCAGTTTTACTCATTTATAAAATCCATCAAGGGCTCCCCTTGTTTTTTCAATATGAAGTAACAAGTCCTTAAGAGAGCTTAATGGTACTGAATAACTCGCCTACTTATCTGTTCCAACTTATTTCCCACATTTAACAAATTAATACTACAAGTAATCTATTGTTCACTCAAGTCAAATTTTTTTTATCTCCTGAAAGAAACTATGTTTTGTACAAAATGTTCTTTTTTACTTTCCCCTTGCATTTATTTTTTTTCCTTTTTTTTTTTTTTTTTTTTAATTTTTATTTTTACAATTACAAAGATATACAATTAAAAAGTTCATATTTGGGTTTTGGTCATACAGTGTTACAGCACCCATCCGCCACCAGTGCCCATCTCCCCCACCAACGTCCCGGTTCCCTCCCCCTCCCCCCAGCCCTCTTCCAGCCAACTTAGGCTCTTTGTTAAAGGAGCACTTCTTTTCGCCATTTTCATGAGACCCTGGGTGAAGATTATGTACACACCATTCACGTGTTGGTTCTCAGAATGTGACTAATTTCTCTGGTTAATCCTTGCTTCCAAATTCTTCTTTCTTAACTACTAGTTCTTGACTGAAACAACAGAGTTTCATCAGAATTAAATTTCCCATCTGTACCATGGAAAGGGTATTACCTCACACAATTTCATTAGGGGGAACAGAAGACATATCTCAGTTTTTTTTTTTATCCCACCCAGTGATGCTCAGGGGTTTCTCTTGGCTTTACACTCAGGAATTACTCCGGGTGGGGCTCAGGGAACCATATGGTTTGCCAGGGATCAAACCCAGGTATGCTGCATGCAAGGCAAATGCCCTACACACAGTACTATTGCCCTGGCACACATTTCTCAGTTTTAATGTACACCTTAAAAGGAAAGAATGTTTATGACTATCACTCAGAGGAGAAATGATAGATATGTTAGTTACATGTTCTCAAGTTCCACTCCAACTCTTTTTGGTTTTCTCTCCTTGCTGATCTTCATATATTGTTCCACGGATTGTTGCAGGACACTTAAGAGCCTATGCATCTGCCCTGGATTGCCTCCTGCAGGTCACTTTGTAGATAGGGGGTAGTTTAAATGTGGCAGTTTATCGGACCATGTATTCTGTACTGGCTGGTATAAATATTCTCTCATGCTACCACAATCCACCTGGACTAGCTAGATATTACCAGCATATTTGCCTAGCCACGTTGGATCTCTAAGTAATTAGGCCAGAGAGAAATGCTGTTTGCCTCCAAGCAAGTAAGCGGGCTCCCTGATAACTCAAAGGCAACTAAAATACAAAACTACCGTGAAGTAAAGGCGAGACTCTTGTGAAGGCTTGGAGAAATATTTAACTGGCATTAGTATTGTCTTTGGTACAGAGGCATGCTATCTCAGAAACCCCCTTCTCTCTATCCTATAAAGGCATTTCCTAGGAGATCTTGGCTCAGGACATTAGCATCTAAAAAGGGCCTAGGTGAGGTGCTGGGAGAAATTACCTGAGGGCATTTGACCCTGCCTGCTTCCCACAAAAGTGGGAGGTCTGCGTGCAGGGGATAAGACAAGCCTGCTTTCTCTCTTGTGCCCCCTCTTTTTTTTTGGGCTCTTTTTTGGGGCTCACACTCTTCTTTGAAGTCTTGTCTTTGTTTCCTCTTTAGAGGGCCTTAACACATCGTGGCCGCCATCTTGGCCTATATGTGGCTGGGGTTCTAGCGGAAATCCTAAGGGCAGGGTTTTTCCTATTGCTGATTTGTATGCCTGAACCTGTGATAAGTAAAGCATTTTAAAACCTGTGCAGGATTTCTGAGTTTTCATTCATTTTCCACCGGCCGGAGGTAGAAGGGAACTTTCTTCCCAATGTTGACCCCAGCAGCTCCCTGACAATGGATATTATAAATCTTTGATATTTGCTGGCAATTAAGTTAATTTTCTGCATTTATTTTCTTGTTTATCTATTCATTCATTCATTCATTCATTTTTATATTTATCTATTCATTCATTCATTCATTTGTTTATTTATTTGTTTTTGCTTTTTGGGTCACACCCAGCAATGCTCAGGGATTATTCCTGGTTCCACACTCAGCAATTATTGCTGGTGGTCATCGGGGACCATATGGGATGCCGTGGATAGAACCCTGGTTGACTTCATGCAAGGCAAACCCCTTCCCTGCTGTGCTATAGCTCCAGGCCCTCTGTATTAATCATGTTTTGAAACTATTTTATCTTTTTTAATTTTTTCCGAAACTATTTTGTAACAAAAATATTAATAAAATAGCTATTCACATATTCTGTAACTTGAATGGAATATATTTGCACAGTGAAGATACAAACAGTGAGAAAATTTGGTGAGCTTTATTCGCTGGCACTCTACTCACTAAAAGATTGGTGAGCTGAGACAAAAGTCCAGTTAGGGAAACAGGGTTATCCATGTGGATGACCCCAGACCAAAAGAATAGAAAGAGTCTGAAGGTGGTAAAGATTAAAACAAACAAATGAAACAAAGTTGCGTTCATAAAGGGAATATTGTAAGGAAAATAGACATCTAATTCATTATGTGATAAAAGGGCCAGTTTATTTAGGGTAGGGAAAATAGACAATATTTCCATAAATATTTAAATGACAGTATCTATCAACAATGTACCTCATTCTTATAATAAATAAAACTGTTTTTCATTAAAATTATACTTCAGAAGAAAATTGCAAACAACAAAAGTGCAAGATAATCCCCCCCCCACCCTTCCCCACCCCGCAGTCTAATCCCAAAATGTGAGTCTTGGTTTTTATTTGAAGCACAGTGACTTACAATACTTCTAATAATAATCAGTGGATGAACTAATAATGAGCTAGGAATAAGGAATGAGCTAATAATGAACTTTATGCACATGACATTCCAACCCCCCAAAGGATGTCCTCTTCCATCACCACATTTTGAAAAAGCATCTAAGAATAAAAAAATTTTTTTTGGTAATTTTTTTCAGTTTTTCATTTACATTTTAACTTTATAAACAGTTTTGGTTAATAAGTAACTTTTCAAATTTACATGATAATTCATAAATGTATGTATGGAAACCTCAATGTGTTAAGAGAAGGGACTGAGAGAGAAAGGGAGGAGAGAGAGGGGGAGAGAGAGGGAGAGAGAGAGAGACAAGGAGTGAGAGAAGGGCAAAGTGCCTGCTCTAGAACCAGGTGGGGGAGGTGGGGAGGGAATCTCAAAACACTGGTGGTGGGAAATGTGCACTGGTGGAGGGATGGGTGCTGCAGCATTGTATGACTGAAAGCGCAATCATGAACAGCTTTGTACATGTCTGTCTCACGGTGTTATAATAAAAATAAACAAAAAAAAAAAGAGGGAAATAAAAATAATTTAAAAAATAAACATAAATTAAAAATAAAAGTAGTTAACTTTTCAATCTAAACTTTACTGAAGATTTGCATTAAATTGTGTGCACGTTTGCAGTTTTATGGATGCATTTATAAATAATAATCTTTAAATATATTCTCTCTGTTTCATTCCTACAAGCTCTCAAAGTTACTCAGGTTAATGTGTCAGGGTACTTCAAAGCTGCATCCATGGAGGCCAGAGAGGTTTGGTGCTTCCTAATATGTGGCACGTCTGGATTTGCTCCCAGAACAGTTTCATACCCCCAAAGACCTTCAGGAGTGATTCCTGAGGGTAGAGCCTGGGATAAGTGTGAATACCACAAGGTGTGGCCCTAAATTTTTTCAAAGAAGACATTCATGGATGTATCATTTTTCCCATTTTTACATTACTTAAAAACTTTCTCTCTGACTTCCTTTCTTCCATCCTGCTCCGTTTTTCTTTCTCTCACCCTCACTTTCTTTTTTTCTTGCTTATTTTTCTGGAGATATGTCTGAAAGTAAAAATCACAGGTCTGTGCACTCAATTTCTGGAAACAGCCTGTGCAGAGAATGGGATCAGTGACTAGGTCAGGGTACTCTGTAATCGACCACTGTTAAGGGAACAAGCTGAAAATTACATCTTTGCTGTTCTGGAAATATCAAGAAAGAGTACAGGTAAAGTCAGTGTTGAACCAGAGAAAGAAGTATTGCCAAATTATATTTCAGCCTGTGTGACTGCCTCTCATAAATTAGTTCCTCTTGGTTTATGCATCCTGTTCACAGCAACCACTAGTCTTTTCAAAGAAGCCTCATACATTTGTTGATTTTCATACACACCATGATGGTAGAGATTAGCAATTGAGAGCTCGACCATATTAAAATAGAAGAATTGACATTATAGCTACAATGTCTTTTTTTTAAAAAAAAAGGATTTATTGCATAAGGTTCTTAAATAAATTTTAGAAATCTAATTTAAAAAGGATTTCTCAATGTTTCAATGTGTTCCTTTTGCTTGTCAAGGTTTTTTTTTTTAAATGAAACAATATATGAGTCAAAATAAGGGGTGCAGTGAAAATCTCAACTAGGGGAAAAACAATAGAGTTACTAGAAATCCTTATCTTTCTGGGTCTTGGCTATCAACTCAAAAATAATCTCTATTCTCTGGGCAGTGGTAAATGGTTATGTTCTCAATGAGCACTGGGTTTCCATGGACTCACTTACAAAACTAGTGCCTCATTCCCATGACCTGATGTAATGGTTTGAGGCTCTTTATGTTCCTGGAGCAAGCAGATGCCCTTGGGCTCTATTAGCATGTGACAGGACATATGGAGATGCTACTGGTGCCCGCTGGAGCAATTAGATGATCAATAGTATGACAAGTGATACACTTACAAAGCAAGTTGACAATAGTTAGAAATGGCTTGTTATGATTATATTTATGAAAATATAAGTTCCTTTTGGGGATAATGATGGCATTTCTTTGAAATTTAAAAAGACCAATTTGAATATATTATCATAAAGTCTTTCTAGTGTTCTTTGTTTCTTAAACATATTTTTCACATGAAAATTTTTTGAGACATAATAAAAAATTTTTGAAAAGAGGGACCAGAGCGATAGCCCAGCGGGTAGGGCATTTGCCTTGCACGCAGCCGGCCTCTGCCGGCCCGGGTTCGATCCCGGCATCCCATATGGTCCCCCGAGCACCGCCAGGAGTGATTCCTGAGTGCAGAGCCAGGAGTAGCCCCTGAGCATTGCCGGGTGTGACCCAAAAAAGGCAAAAAAAAAAAAAGAAAGTCTAAGACTTATACACATGCCTTCAGAAATTTGAATTTGTACTAACATGTAGGAGGATAGAAAATGCAAAGAGAGAAAAAATGTTTGGCATAGAATTTATGGCCAGCAATAACTCTTTACATGAATCATTAAAAGTAAAGAAGAAAGAAAAAACTTGGGGTGGGGAGGGTGGAAATATATTTGAATGATAAATAGTTTAAGAGACAAGCAGAGTACACGAGACATACATCATTATCCCAGTTACTGAACAGCTGGATTGTGCTTATAGGTACGCTGGTACTTTCTTGGGCAAGCGTGAAAACATTCTGAAGAATTGCAATGGTATGAAAAGCAAAATATAACTAAATTTTGTGAACTTGTGTGGCAGTTTGCAATAGCATTTCTACTATCTTGAAATTTGGGCATAGAATTCCAATGAATCAGCTTGAGGGGCTGAACTAGAAGAAAACATACATATCAAGTAAACTTGTTTCTCTAAGACAGAGTGACTTTGAAGAAAACAAAAAAGACTGTTGTATTTTAATCATTTTTAATTTAATTTCACCATTGGGTTTGCAAATTTTGCTTTCAAAAATCAGTATTAAAATAAACTTCAGCTATATGTAAATATTTCTAGCATGCATATATTTTAACAGATTATTTAAAATAAAGCCTATTTGAATTAAAAATTTTGCATCTTTATTTTCCTTTCTGCTGAGCCAACACAAAACTCAATTTCATACAGTACTTGCAAGAAATGAGCCTCATTTATTCCTGAAAATTCAGTCCATACATTTCCTAAAATAGTCAATTCTCAATCTGTTCAAAGACCTATGGTGGAAAAGCCATGTCTTGGGGAAAGTTTGAGAAGTCTAGATAAGTTTCTCAGGTCTCTCTTCTTTCCTTTGTCCTGAGCTGGAGTTCACAGCAGAATATTTGAGTAATTGGGAATGGCAGCAGGTCATTAAATATATTGTATATAGAAAGGAGAATGCTATGAATGCTATGAAAAGACATGAATGTTCTTATTTTTCTATGAGTTATAGAGAAAGGTTGAATGGTGTTTCACTTTCTAAGGATGCCAGCAAGGAACAATCAGAGGTTTATGTGTCTGTTGGAGATCTGTAGCCTCTGTTGGTGAAAATAAACTGAAGACTTTGTATCTGAATTGCAATGTCCAACAGTCAAAATTAATAGTCTATTTGAAAGAGGAATTAAGCATTTTAATCTTAATTTGCATGTATATTTTTCAATGAATATAAATAAGATCATTATTACAAGCATTATTTCCTGAGTAGAAAAAATAGTTAATGAGATGAATTCTTAGAAATTTACATTAAATTGATTGCTGAATTATGAATGTAAATAGATTGTAGAATATATTTTGCTTAGTGCTATTTTCTCCAGGGAAGCATATTTGAATGCAATTTAAGAGCTTTAGGGGCTACAAATATTTTATTGGCAAGGGAATGTAACTGTGTGTCTCAGCTGGGACCGGCTTAACTCAAACAGATTTGTTTATGGAAAAGAAATAACTTCCCTTACTTTATCTTTCATTTTGTGGACTCCATCTTTATAGGAAAAGTAATATTTTTTAAAAAAAGTAAAAATATAGGAGGTTTCTGTTTGCCAGGTAATGGAAACACAAATATCAAAATCACTTATTATATATCTTTATATCTTTAATCTAGAGATTGTCCTTTTTTAAAAACAAAAACCACTGCTTAACAGAAACATTCTAAATGCTTTGTTCCAATAGAAGAATATTCTGTTTATAAAGATAGCATACACTATAAAAATACTGCCTTTTTTCCTGTGGACAATAATCTGGAAGAACAGCTTGTTCTAGTACTATATACTTTGTTCATTTATATGAAAATTTGTTGGAACTATTATCTATTACAGAATATCACTAGTTTTATTTAATAAGGGGAAGAGCTATTCAAGTACAGCATAAAATCTTTTTGCTTCATGAAGCAAGTTCAGATTTAGAATCAAACACATTAAAAATTTTAGGAGAGTATTGTGAACAAACCAGAGACGGAGAAATTGCTAGGTTTTACTGTTCAGAAAATTAAAGAGTATGAATGATTGATGCAAGTTGCAATGGTATTCACTGAGAAAAGTAAGTTTGCATAAAACATGGGTTATGCTGGTAGGTAGAAAATAGTGAATGCTATTACTAAGACAGGTGAATAGACGGATATACTACTCAGCATCACAATGGTATAGTAGAAAATTCAAAATATTTAACTATAGGATGGCTTAATTTTTTAGTTAATAAGATTACAGCCTTTTAGTTATCTTTTAAATGTAAATGAAGAATAAAGAAATTAGATTTCTTCTGCTATAATATCCTATAACAAATACACTCAAAATATTTACACAGAACATAAGAGGTGATCAATTAATGTGTCAGTATCTATTCATTATTTGCTAGTCAGGCAGAGATAATACACAGGAGCCATAAAGGTTTTAAAACACCATGCTCCATGCAGCAGTTCAACTCTAAAAATTGTGTTACCATTAAACCACTAAAACATACACTTTGTGTAAAAAATAAAAGCTCAATTGACACTAAACAGATTTCTGAGGTTGGTATATTATTCCATTTTAATAGATGAGAAAGAGGAAACAAGAAAAAGTTTAAAAAAATACAAATATGTGAGTAGGGTATTTGCCTTGCACATGATCGACTAGGGTTTGATCCCCAGTGTTGCGGACCCTAAGGGCCGTTGCATCTGCTCTGGATTGCCTCCGCGAATCCTCCGTAGATAAGGGGTAGTCTAAATGTGGCAGTTTATCCGACCATGTATGTGTACTAGCTGGTATAAATATTCTCCCATGCTATCACAATCATGTGGGACTGCTAGATTTTACCAGCATATTAGCCTCCCGTAAGGACACCTAGACCGGGAAATGCTGTTTGCTTCCAAACAAACAAGCATGGCTCCCTGATAAAATATAAAACTACAATGAAGTAGAGAGACTTTAAGGCTTGGAAATACTTAACTGGTTGGTGTTGATCTTTGGTACAGTGACATGCCATCTCAGAAACCCCCTTCTCTACATTTCAAAGGCATTCCGGCTCAAAACATTAGCACAGTAAAGGCCCTAGGTGAGATCGGGAGGACTACCTGGGTCATTGACCCTCCTGCTTTCCATAACAATGGGAGGAAGGTCTGAGTTGGGGCGGTATAAACTAGCGGTTCCCGCTCTCCCGGGCTTCTTCTTCCCTGTGGATTCTGTGGCGTTTATTCCCCTTGGAGTTTTACGTGGTGGTCGCCATCTTGGCCTACACGTGGCTGGGGTTCTAGCCTGGAATCCTAAGCATCGGGTTTTCCTTTTGCTGATTTGTATGCCTGAACCTGTGATAATAAAGCCCTTCTAAAACCGCCGGTCTGGTGTCCATCCTCCTCACCGCTTGAGGTAGAGGAACTTCGCTTCCCAGCACTGTCGGGACCCGGGCGCCCGACACCCCAGCATCCCATATGGTGTCTGAGCACCACCAGAAGTAATCCTGAATGAAGATCTGGGAGCTACTCCTAACATTACTGGGTGTGACCCAAAATGCAAAAAAAAAAAAAAAAAAGCATATCAAAGGTCACAAGTTAGAAGAAGGTAGTCAAGGACAGGATATGCCCAGTACCTGCATCCAGGGGCTGTGACATTAACATGCCTGAAATAAATAGTGCTATAATGAGATTCTTTTAAATGTCTTTATCTTTAGTTTTGTGTGGCACTGCCCACACTTCTTATAAGTCTAGGAGCTACTCCAACAATTATATTTGAGTTCTAGGTCTGGGAGATGCTCTGACGCTCAGACTCAGACATGACTGAGGACATCAGCGTCACACTCAGCAATGATCCTGGACTGTGCCTTGAACTTGGGACTTAGCCCACACAATGCACTCCACTCACTTGAGCTATTTTGCATTTCTAAAATGTTATTTTAATGGTAAGAAATTGAAGTGATTTGGAGAGGTTTAATGGCACAGTCTAGAGCCTGGGAGAGAGCACTATGGTCAGAAACACATGCCCTGTATTTGCAAGATCTGATTTCATTCCCTGTTACCAAATGGCTCCTCAGTACACTATGGGTTATGGCCCCAGTGAGCCCTTGAAAAATGTATATGGAGTCTCCAGAAATAAAATAAAACAAATAAATTGAACAATCTGAAGTGTGACTTAGAAACTTTTAAAAATATGCACGGTGTCAGTAAAAATCAATTTGGAAATACATGGAGGCAAACAAATAAGAGAGAAAATTCATTTCACATATACTTAAGTTGAACAATCAACTTCCACAAGATTAGAAATTCTCCCAAACAAGTGATAATTCCTGTGTCTGCCTTAAAGATTGGTATTATATATCTGGATGATTCAGTATAGATGATCAAGCAAAGATTTAAAGTAAATCCAATGTGAAAATGAGCATCCCATATTTAGTTCTAAACTGTAATATAAAGTGTAATGAATTCTTTTTTAGTGAACAATAAATAATGTCAACCTATCAACTGAACCAGAATAATACAAGTTAAAAAATTTATAAAATAATGTTGAGTCTAAACAAAATTATTTTATGAATAAAGGAAAAGGAAACTTAAACATCACAAGTAGTCAAAAATTAGCAACTACTGGGTTTGGGAAGGTACCCAAGGGCCCACCACGTACTTTGCATACTGGAGGCCAGAATCAATCCCTGCACTGAGCCACAAGTACCTCTAGGAGTTATGGAATTCTTGTTGGATGTGATACAAAATCCAAAACAAGTGAACAGCAACAAATGAATACTTTTTCTAAATATTTCTTGCATTCTTTTTGTTTGTTTCTTTTTTTGGGGTCATAGCCTGCAGTACTCAGGGGTCATCTCTGACTCCACTCTCAGGAATCACTCTGGCATTTCACAGGGCATCATATGAATGGCAGGGACTGACCCCTCGTTGGCAGGGTAGTATCTCTCCACGTCCTACTGTAGTCTGCTATCAATTGGAACAAATTGAGACGGAAAAAACTCCCTTAAGGATATCCTGGTAGTGAAGGTGCTTGATTTTATCATTTATTAAAAAAAAAAAAAAAAAAAAACTAAGTCGTAGTCAGGGAGAAGAGCCCAAATGACTTGGTGTCCTGCTCTAGTCGGATCCCAGGAATTCATGGCCACCAAACATATTGAGTTGTGAGCCTGGTGGCCCCAGAACTAATGAACAAGCACTTCAGTACCACAGATATAAGCAATAAATGGCGTGGTCCCATACCAAGCATCCCAGGGTGACCTCTGGTATCTTGACCATAACTAAGGAGTCCTCCAAAAGAAATAAGTATGATATCCCTTGCTTGAGTTATTGTAAGAAAATTGAACAGAAAGTGACATTTTATAAACTCTATTCTCTATTCATGCTTAATGAACTAACTCCGTACATTAATGAGTCACTTTGGTTGATATATAGGTAAGAATATGTTATTATACTTTTCAGCAAAATATAAAAGATGAATGGAAAAAAACATGCTCATACATTTCAATCCATATTTCAGTATTCCCCTTTTCTATATGCCAGATGCCTACTATAACAACTACGAATTTAAAAAAATTTATGAAACCGAATACTCATGTGGAAGTTATGGTGTATACCATTTTTTCTACAGCGCATTGTCTTAGAAATACTTTAGATTTTGTGCATATTTTGTAACATAAATTATTTTGGGAAGTGTTCCTGTGCCATACACAGGGAAATCCAGTGATAATCATTCTTGCAGGTCCAGCATTGTGGTATTACTCTGGTGGGGACTTTCAGTGGTCCAGCAAAAGTGGACAGGTGGCATTTTGGTACTGGCAGACAAATTTGGTCCTAGTCATTGAAAAAATGAGCCTCTTACACTAACTATCTACCCTAATCTTACATTATTTATTTTTCCATTCCATTGAAAATAAAAATATAAAATTTAAGTTAAATGTCTCAGAGGTTTATACCGTATATAACCTTAATTTAAAATAGAGATGCATCTTATTTTCGATGTTCACTGCTATAAACAGTGAACAGAGAGACAGACATGGGGCAGAGCTGCTACTGGCTCTCACTGTGTCCAGCTGCTCATGAGGTGCCCGGGAGGGATGGCAGGTTCTAGCCCTGGCCCGCCACCCCAGCAGAGCCTCACAACAAGCCAGACGACCCCCACTCCATGAGGACCTCCATTTTCCACATCCGGACTTCCCCCTCGCCAAACTCCACCCAGCAGACCAGCCTATCACAGCCCGGCTCTTCGAGATCCACCCTGCTGCAGTCTTTTTTTTAATCCGGCCCAGGTATGCTGATCCAGAGACAGACATGGGGCAGAGCTGCTACTGGCTCTCACTGTGCCCAGCCGCTCATGAGGTGCCTGGGAGGGATGGCAGGTTCTAGCCCTGGCCCGCCACCCCAGCAGAGCCTCACAACAAGCCAGGCGCCCTCCCACTCCATGAGGACCTCCATTTTCCACATCCGGACTTCCCCCTCGTCAGAACTCCACCCAGCAGACCAGCCTATCATAGCCCGGCTCTGGCTGCTATGCCCGGTTCATCAATAAATGCTGGATTTTGAGATGACTGCAAGAGTATGCTACCTGCATGGCAGAGCCTGGCAAGCTACCCATGTCGTATTTGATATGCCAGATACCAGTAATAATTATAGACCTCATTCCCATGACCTGATGGAATGGTTTGAGGCTCTTTATGTTCCTGGAGCAAGCAGTTGCCCTTGGGCTCTACTTGCATGAGACAGGACATATGGAGATGCTACTGGTGCCCGCTCGAGCAAGTCGATGATGAACGGGAAGACAGTGATACAGTGATACAGTGATACGGCTATAAATAAGGCAACCTTATACATACTTTTAATATTTACTAAATATCTTTCCTTTTATTCCTATAGAGATAATTCTGTTACTGGAATTTCATTGCAAAATGGTTGGGATGCATTATGACTTGTAAAAGCTATTATTCAATTTTTTGTAAAATATGTTTAACCTTAATTATATATACACATAGTATGTATCTATATATATGTATCTATACATATATGTATATTCAACATATGCATATATGTGTATGCATATATGCATGTATATACAACTTTCCTTATATATACACATATATGTATATATATGCATATATAGAAATATATGTATACATACATATGCATGTATACATATGTATACATAGAGGGAGGGCTTTGAATATGTATAAAGCTCTAGGGATAATGTTAATTCCAGTTTGATAATGTTAATTCTCCCAGAGACTCAAATACTTGGGGCAGAGCTGCTACTGGCTTCCCTGTGCTCAGCTGATCATGAGGCACCTGGGAAGGAAGGTGGGTTCTGGCTCTGGTTCATCCCAATAGGGCCTTGCAGAAAGCCACAGGAACCCCGCACCTTGAGGGAAGTCATTTTCAGCATTCGTCTCCACAGCTTGTCAGAGCTCCACCCAAGAGAAAAGCTGGTCTCTCCCTGTTGCTGTTCATTAGTAAATGTACAAGATGAGAGCCTACTACTGAGAGTATACCACCCTCATGGCAGAGTCTGGCAAACTACCCGTGTCATATTTGATATGCCAAAACTCAGCAACAATTATAGACCTCATTCCCGTGAATGAAAAAATGGTTTGAGGATCTTTGTGTTCCTGGAGCGAGCAGATGCCCTTGGGATACACTGCTCATGACAGAACACATGGAGATTTTACTGGTGCCCGCTGGAGCAAATCCAAAAACAATGGGAAGAGAAGGGATATAAGTGATACATACATATGTATGTATATATGTATGTATATATGTATATATACACATATATGTTTGTGATTGAGGAGTGTGTATAGTTCGTTGCCTTTGCTTTATCCCTTTGTACTATTACAATGGGCTGCTAGGTTTTTTTTTTAACTTTCTTATTATTTAAAATAAGAAAATATTGGGCAGGAGAGACAGTTTAGCAGTCTCAGTACATAATTGGCTCACAGGAGCCTCAGTTTCAATTCTTGGCACTGCATGGTCCTCTAAGAACTGCCAGGAGTAACTCCTGAGTGGTGAGCTTATAGTGCTTCTGAGATACTCCAGCTGCGGCCCAAGAAACCAGGAAAATAACAAAATTAACAGTGTCCACTGCCATCTCGTCTAGTGCCAGTGCCTCATCTCCTGTTCCGCCGTCCCTGTCTCCTACTAGCATGAAGTTAGTCTCATAATTTTTGACGTGACAGTGCTTTTATATTAATAATTGCAACCAAGGGAGTGCTTTAATTGCATTCTATTCTGTCTTAATATACTTAATCTACTCTTCTATTTTGCCTATTTCAGGGCTTATTTTTATACTTTCTCTGCTTGGTTATGTATTTAGTTGTGTAGGCATATTTCAACCTTTTTCCAAGTCTACTACAAATAGAATTACTTGGAAAATGTGTATGCACATTTAATGAAATTTATACCAATAGTTTTCAGAAAGATATTTACATTCCTCCTTTATTAACATCCTCTGTTTATAAAAGTGGGTCAGCACAGACAGGCTAACCCTTTCTAATACTGAAAAATTCACAATAAAACCCCATTATCACTCCCCGCAAAATAGAAAAGATGAACCAGAACCAAAAGTAGTAAAATGCTTGAAGTTAATTTTATTTTCTTTTTTTTCAATCATTGTAGAAAATATCACAAAAACATAATAACCACAAAACAGCTAAATGCTACTACTGAGAAAGTAGTAACTAAGAAGGTGATTAAACATGACTTTAAGTAAAATTTCTGCCTTAGTGCAAGCTTAATCCTGACCTGGAAGCTGACTTTTAGTCTGTTCATGAGCAAAGAATAGTTGCAGTTAGTTTGCAAATCAGAGATTCTAAAACTGAGTCAGAGTATCCAATAAAAATGTTTTTGCAGGAAGAAACCATATTCACCTTTTAATTACAAAAAAAGAGTAAGGAAATGAAACCCAACTAGTTTAACTTTCAAATGTAGAATTTCAGCCTTGCCCTGTTTGGATCTTCACAGCAACATCAGCAAAGCCCTCCTGTATATTAAGAAATCTTTCCATTTAATCAGTACTTCTTGAAAATTGGTTTTATATTAGTGTGAAGAATTGAAAAAAAGACTTTATTTTGTATTAGTGTGGATATAATTATGCAAAGCTAATTTCATTCCGGCACAGAAAAACTACTATTTCTGCTGTTGGCATTAAAAATGAAGTTATTCTTTATGGTTTTTACACTGAAAGATGGCAAGAGCTGTCCCAGATCATAGATTTATTTTATAATAATTATTTTAATAAAGTTGTTTGAAATGTAAAAGTAGGCATTCTTGAGATGCTTTTGTAAATCCATAGGAGTATGTGTTCTTGTGAATCTTAATGCTTACTAGCTTCTTTGGGTATTCTATCATCTGCTACCTAAGTTTATAAAAAAATATTTGTTATGATTTATTCAGATATGTATTTTTCAAATATTCCACAAGAAATAGATCTAGTTTAAGTTTTTGTTGAACTTATTTAAAATAATCCAACACAATATTGAATAAAAGTCAATTTTCCAACAGTAATCAAATACCCTAGCTGTATTATTGATTTTTTATTAAAGCAATTGCCTAATACAAATGTTGATGAAATCATTATACTCATTAAACTTTTCACTTGTTTGATAAATTAATATGAATATAATACAATGTATTCAAATTTAATCTTTTATTAATAACAAGGTTTGAATAAAATTTCACTTAGAGTATTATTTATGAATAATTTTATCCAGAAAAATGACAGGTTTAAAAAATTAAACATAAAACCTGGGATAGATCAGTGAAGTGCGACCCACTTTCTTTCATGCTGGGGCTCTAAGTGCATTCCTGTCATGCTTTGCCCCTCTAAGCATTCCTGGATTTGACATTAGAAATTTCCAGCTCAAAGGGAAGAGGAGTACCACATAGTTTGACCACCAGGCTGAATTCTGCGAGGTGTCCATTAGGTCTTGCATATCGCTAGAGAGGCTCAATTAGTCACTCAGGGATCATTCGATCAAAAGATTGTGCTAATAGATAATGGCATATATTAGTTCAATCATGTCGTTAGTATTGCCAACTAAAATAAAAATACGCCCAGAAATAATTCTTAGATCAAATATAAGGTTATTCCATGAGTGGAATTAATAACATTATGTCTACTCAAGTCAAGTTTTATTTAATCACTATGTATATTTCTATTATATTATTAAATAGAATAGTATATTTCCATTAGACTGGGTCTCCTGTATGCAAATCATACACTGCTCAATGCCAAATACAGATACTGCCTAGTCTGAATAAAACACTGTCTTCTTCTTTAAGCATTTTACAGTGTAGTTAGGAACATCCAAACTCCAATATGGACTCATCCTTCCTGGAAAATATACAAATAGCCAAAATACTTCTAAGGGTTAACCTCTATTTGAGAAATTGTAAATGAAAAATGATATTTAGGAACACAGGATTTTGAACTTTCACTTATTTTGAAAAGTTTAAAAGATGTCCTTTATTATTTTGATTATTTTACTCACATGGCCTCAAACACTAAACAGTATTTATTTTCTCAGTTGTGAATTGGGTGAGTCAAATTATGCTTCATCTAGTTCCTGACAAAGAGGGTATACATTTTCACATAAAACAGAGTTGCATTATCATTCAGAGGATAGTAATTCCATGCAATTATCAAAGTCTATTTTTTAAATTAAAATGGGATATTTGTAAACTCAACTTAAAAGTTTAAATCCCAGTGAAATAGACAAGTCCAATTTAAAGATGTGAACACTGAGACCAGAAGGTCCCTAATGCATCCCAATTATTTTGACTCCTGTCTCAGGTTTTCTTTCTACTATACCACACATCTTCTTACAAATATGTTTAGCATTTTGGTACTGTGTTTTGTTAATAAAATCCTTCACCACCCATCTTTTTACAAGAAGTAGAAAATAGTCTTAAACCTCTCCAGGGGAGCTCTTAACCGGGAAAGGAAGGAAATGCATCACAGGTGAACGGCAGCTGAACAATGTGACCTGCCAGTTAATTTGCGGTGGAATTCATTTGGGTGGGATTTGACATTTCTGGGTAGATGTATATTTGTGATTGATATTTCATTCTTTAAAGCACAGCCTTTAAAACAGCTGTGAAATGTCATGTTATTAATTTACGCATTGCAAAATATAGTGTTAGAAAACCGATTTACATCTTTCCAAATGCGACCCCAGGGATACCTGGCTTTTGAGATCAGCACTTCATAAGAAGATTATGCCAATCTGCACAACTCTTAAGATTGGTCTCAACTTTCAGCTCCACATTTAAGCAAAGGAATGGGATAAACATTCTGGTCCAGTCAAAGAAAGAAGGACATTTCACAAGGCAGGACATGAGGAATAGGATATTATCCTTTTCATCTGCATTTTGCATATAATTTTGCAGTCGCCTGTGTGTGTTTGTATGAATATGTGTATAGTAATGTAGATGAAATTCAGTGGATTTCTCCTTAATATGCTACACTTCTTGAGAAGAGCTTTATTTGAAATAGCACCACGATCTCTTTAGCAAGTTGTCTTCCTGAAATATTTTTTTGTCTTTTCCCCTATAAGGTAGATGCATTCATAGAAGTGTTACAATTGTATTTATTCTTATAAGAAAATAGATTGAATATAATAAAATGAATTGCATTAACCCATTATGCCTCAAGTATAAACTTTAGAATACATGCAACTTTTTTTTCTAAATTTCAGGGCACCACTCCTACCAGTACTCAGGACTTAACGTCAGCTCTGTTTTCAGCGGTCACTCCTGACACTGTTCTTTTGACTACATGTATTACATGATGATTAAATATTAATCAACTGCCTGTAAGGCAATGACCTTACCTCATTCTACTATCAGGGAGCCGCTGGGGTCCCCAACAGAACCAGAACATAATTTCTCTTCCACTTCCAGGACGCTGGGGAATGGATGAAAACTCACGAGTCCAGCGCTGTTCCAAACAGCTTTTTTAATAATACAACAAGCTCTACCACAGCAATCCAATGTAACGGAAGACCTCTAGCTCTGGTCAGATCTTAGACCATAAATGAGAGCCCAAGTCTCTTACCAAGAGGACTCCACCAGAGATAGACCCACCAAAGTGGATCCCACCAGAGAGTCCCACCAAAATCAATCCCACCAGATCGAGTCCCACCAAAGAGGGAGCAGTACTTCAAGTCAGTCCCCTTATATACACCAAGGTAATTCTAACTTCAGGGAAGGTCTAGTCACCAAAAATCAACTAAACAGTTTCTAGATAGTAGAAGAGAATAGAAGGGTGGTGCCAAAGCCTACTACAGGTCTAAACAAATGATTATGCCAAGGACTAATCCCTTCATCTGAGATTATCTCTTAGGTAAAACACTGGAGAGAGGGGGGCTGGTATAAAGTAATACATCTTAATTTCATGGTCTTCATGTAATCTAGATGCTACCCACAAGTTCCATCTTATTTATTACCTGCACCAGGATGATTCTGAGTATCTTGTTCTGTATATACTGAAAGGGTCACACTTGCCTGCTTGAGGGCAAACTAGTATGATCCTTCCTATAATCTTAAAAGATAGTCTCAACATAGCCAGGGTGGTAGTCTCTGGTAAAATTTTTCAGGTTAAATTCACAACTTAATTTTAAAATTCTATAGGAAGCAACTCTTGTTGTTTGTACTAAAGTTAAAAACAATTTTGATCTCTCTTACTTTCTCTACTAGCAGTGTTATGTTAATTAGGCTGCTATTTTACATAAATAAACTATTTGTATAGTTTACAGCAGAGCCTGGCAAGCTACCCGTGTCATATTTGATATGCCAGATACCAGTAACACTTATAGACCTCATTCCCAGACCTGATGGAATGATTTGAGGCTCTTTATGTTCCTGGAGCAAGCAGGTGCCCTTGGGCTCTACTTGCATGAGACAGGTCATACGGAGATGTTACTGGTGCCCGCTAGAGCAAATCGACGATGAACGGGAAGACAGTGATACAGTGATACAATGAAACTATTTGTATAAACTTATAGGGGACATAGTATAGTAGAGCAGATAAGGCCCCTGCCTTCAAGCAGCCAAACTTGGTTGTAGGCTCTGCACAAAATATGATCTTATGAGCTCAGCCATGATTAATCCCTGTGATCAGTCATGAGCCAAGTGTAAACCCAGAGCACCACCAGTTGTGGCCCTGAAACCACACACACACACAGACACACACACACAGACACACACACACACGAATGATTGATTTTTTAACTCATTCACTGATACAGAAATAAGATTAAAATAAATAACTGTGATTTTTCTCTTATTTAAATATATCACTTGCTACATGTTTAATTTTTCTGACATTTTAATAGGGTAAAAATGGGAATATCTATTCAGAAATATATTGACACAATCCAAATAATTTCTCATTGAACAATTTAAATCCACATGGGAAAATACATTTTATGCTCTCCCTGTGCCCAGCCGCTCACGAGGCGCCCAGGAGGGATGGCAGGTTCTAGCCCTGACCTGCCACCCCAGCAGAGTCTCACAACAAGCCAGACGACAACCCCCACTCCATGAGGGCCTCCATTTTCCACATCCGGACTTCTCTCTTGTCAGAACTCCACCCAGCAGACGAGCCTATCACAGCCCGGCTCACGCGCGGCTCGCGGCCGCACGGTTCATCAATAAATGCTGGACTTAGAGATGCCTACAATAGTATGCTGCCTGCACGGCAGAGCCTGGCAAGCTACCCATGTTGTATTTGATATATATGCCAAATACCAGTAACAATTATAGACCTCATTCCGGAACGGATTGAGGCTCTTTATGTTCCTGGAGCAAGCAGATGCCCTTGGGCTCTACTAGCATGAGACAGGACATATGGAAATGTTACTGGGGCCCGCTTCTCGCAAATCGATGATGAATGGGAAGACAGTGACAAATGAAAGGAAATATTGAAATAGCACAGTTTTATAAAAATTAAAATGTAGATAATATGGCAGAGTAAATTCATAACTAAGGAATATGATGTAATGGATGCCTTGATAGAAGATCATACATTGGACTTCTAAGTATTAGACATTAATGCCAAAGCAGCTATGATATGAAGAGCTACTGTTAGTGTTTATGGAGATGCACAGTCGTCAGTGCTCAGAGGCTGCTTCTGACTTTCTGCTCAAGACTGACCCCTGACTGTGTTCAGGGGATCAAACTGGGGTTATCTACATAAAAGGTAGTTTGATTGAAATAGAAATATACTTGTATTATATTTATAGCTTTTCATTAAGTCACTGGCAATTGTTTAAAATCTGATGTTTGAAATTATTAAAATTTAAGTTAAATACTCTTCATAATCATAATAATAATATCTTTGTCATCTTTATCCCACTCTATTATAAAATCTAGGAAGACAATTAGATAAATGTATTAATTGTCATGGCTTTACTTGTGGTATTATTAAAACAATGTTACCCATTGCTAATGGTATGCCTATCAAATATTTCAAAACAAATGGAGGAAAACTATGAATTTGTTCATTATCAGTATTTTATATTTTAAGATATGTGTAAGTTAGTGAAACCATAAAATACCAGGAAAAAATTGCTAAATCCGAATGCTAAATAATGAGCTACTTGTCTTTTTATTTGAAAAATTGGTTTAAGTAACATTTACTGTTCCTCAAGTAATAGGTTCTTGAAAAGCTCTGAGACAACCTGATGTTTTCATCTTCATCTTTGTGAAAGGATGGATGTTTCCCACCAGGGATAGCTCAAATACCCATGTTTGCATCACTAATAGATGCAGATATGTTGAGAATTGTGATAATTTTTCTCTTTTCCAGCTAGAATATAAACTAGCAAATAATGCAATTTATTTTATTCACTTGTTCCACTTACTCATATGTGTCAAAAAAAGTGAATCCAATAAAAGTAACTATAAAGCACCAGTGTTCTTGACATCAAACAGCTCAAGGAAGGGCAGACTTGAAAGACAGATGTGATGTACACTTGGTGTATTTTTGCCCAAGGGCCTTTATAGAAAAGGAAAATAAGCTAAAGGATGCCAAGAAAATGTTAACTCTTATACTGATAGTTTTAGCTAGGACTGATAGAAATCAAATGATCTCAAAATATTTCATTATCATACAAATTTGACAAAAATACATTTTGGAAACAAATGTGAGTTAATAGAAGATGGGAAAATATGTAATTACATAAAAATTAAAACATATTTTAGCGAGAAATCCGTATTTTCTTATGTTTATTCTGTTTTAATTCTTAAATATCACTCATTTCACATGTATGTATACTTATGTAACATCGCATAGAACATCACTGGAAAAATTGCAACTATTATTATGCTTTATATATATTTTTAAATAACAAGATCTGGTGAGAAATAATATTTTTTCCGATATTTATAATTAAGGATATCATGCACCCATATTTTTCTAAGCTAACTTTATTTTTCTTTTTTGGTGAACTTGGGAGTGCTTGGGGGCTATTCCAATTTTGATTCGGGGCTTGCTCCCAGTGGTGTTCAGAGGACAATGTTTGCTAAAGATTGTACATTAGCTGTCCACATGCAAAGCATGAGCTAAGCTTATTGAAATGACATACCATGCTTTAATACTAATAAATACATTTTAGTTTATCATTAGCTTTTGGACAATAAGCATACTTTGCCAATATTTCTAACTTCTCACAAAATAAGTAGAAATACCTAAAAACTTTTAAGAATTTTATAAATTTATTCAATCAATCTGATGTATTTCAATTCAAGTTTAATATATCCAAATATATATCTTTACATTGCATTGTTAGTGAATTTAGCAGGCATGCAAGGTTCAAGGTTAATATAACTATGTATGTCTGTATAGACAATAAATTCAGAGCTAAAAATAAGACAATGCCTTTTGAATAGCATCAATTTCCCGGGAATATATTTTCAATTTATGTGTGAGACATTAAAAAAAGACCTGAATTAATGGAAAGATGTGCTACTTCATGACTTGTACCACTTGGACTAGTTAAACTGTCACCAACTGATCTATAAGTTCATAGTAATCGCAATAAAAATCCCAGCATGTCTGTTATGAATATTAATGAGCACATTATAATATTTATAAGGTAATACAAAAGGAAAATAGCAAAGAGAGCTTTAAAGAATGAATATGAAATATATTCTTCTATTTTTGTGTATAGAAATGTATTCTATTTGTACAATTTGGCTTTACATGTATGTCTACTTACGTATGTATTGAATATACATATCTCTGTCTATATATATATCACCAGTATCTATAAACTGTGGTAATAAATAATATAAAAATGGCAGTTGCTATGCATAAAATCTAGACCCTGAGATAAATTTCGTAAACAATATTAATCTAAATCTAATATGCCAACGTATATGCACTGCTCAGTGCTGTTAAAAGATTATTTAAAATAAGTTAAAAGATTTTGGATTAACACAAATGATGCACTTGTCAGTTATACACAGAAATGTATCTTTCATGTGATGAAAGAACACAGAAATGTGATATTTCATTCAAAGACTAAACTGTTGATGGGCATGCATTGAAATTTCCTATTGTTCTTCAGGAAATTTTTTTGACACTTTGCTTACTTTTTGCTTCTGCCTTTCCTGACCGATTCAGAAATTTCCTTTAAACTGTTTAGAATCATGAGGTGGCTCAGTGGTAAAGTATGTGCTGTACATCACGTAAACTGCGCTCAAACTCCAGCTCCAAAGAAATACAAAATTAAACTGTTTAATGTTAACTAGAAGCTGATTGAAGATAACAGAAAGAACAAGCAAATGTCCAAACTCTGATGTAATTATATAAACCACCCAAGGCAGATGTTAAATCAAATTACTTGGGTCAACAAGGTGTTGCATGACAAGACCTTTCCCACTGGCTCTGCCCGCCTTCCCTCTCCCCCCACACACAACTACCTTTTTTTTGGTTTATGTATAGCTTCTCTACTAGCCATAAAAACCCCACAAAAATTTGAAAGCAAAATGTTTTGGAGGAAGATGATGATGATCTTTGTAGGTCTGTAGCACTTGAATAGACTTTTCTTTCACCACTTTCAGTTCTTCTTTTTTTTTGGGAGGGAGAACAGCATTGCTCAGTACATATCCCTAGCTCTATGCTCAGGGATCACTCTTGGATGAGCTTATTTGGAAAACCAGTAAGTAGTGCAGGGATTGAATACCTGTTAGTCACATGGAAGGCAATGTAAGCTCAAGGCTTGCTGTACTATTTTTTTTGCCTCTACATCTGTGGATCTTCTAGGAACAATTAATCTGTCCTTGAATTTGTTAACAGCTTTACTAGTAATGACATGAATGTGGGTGATCAAAAGAACCTGGAACACACGTCATAAATCACCTAAATAGATTGCAGCTTATTATCTGGTCTAGAATAATATACCCAAGCTTCAGAAAAGAGGTTTTTTGGTTTTCAGTGCATATAAGAGCATTTAGTTCAAGAGTTATTGCCATTGTATGTTACTGTTGTATATATGTATGCACATGGTACTTAAGTGTGTTTATGTAATTGTGTGAACTCAGAATTCAAGCTCTCCTTTTAAAATCAATGTTTATTATTCTAAATTGATACAGAATTCTTAAATTGTAGTTTAAATGAGATTGACACTTTCTATTGCAACACTGTACCCTAAGTTTTACACATTCCCTGTATTGCTATTAAAGATAGCTGTATATATGTTGCTTTCCAGCTCTCTCCTTTCTCTTAGTAGTAATGAACATCTGTAAGATTAAGAAAAAATAAGTTAGACACACTCAACTGTCTCTTTTTCAAAATAATTTGTTTTTTATTCATATAGTGTGAAGGAAGGTCTTGGTTTTGTTTTGACCATGAAGATTCCACATGTTGTATGATGTAGAAAAGCTTATATGACTTAATCAGCATAAGACACTAGACCCATACTTAACTATTCATGGGCTTACATAAGAAAATAAGTGTAAACAATATAATATGAAATAATACTCAAGTTAGTAGAAACAAGGGCCAGGAGAATTGATCCACAGTCAAAAGTTTGCTTCAAGTGCTTGAGGAAAAGGCAGTTGAGATCTGGGAGGGATCACTATGACGAGAGACAAATGATCACTCTCATTAAGAACTACAAGCTGAAAGTCGGTAAGGAAAGAATATGATAACCTCTCAGTGTCTGTGTGGCAAACCACAATGCCCAAAGGGAGAGAGAAAGAGGGAGATAGGGACAGGCTGGGTTGGGGTGACATCTGCAAGAAAAGGGGAAATTCATGGTGGGAAATGAACACTGGTGGAGGGACGGTAATTGAACATTGTATGATGAAACCCAAGGATGAATAGACTTGTAATAGTACACCTCATGGTGATTCAATTGAAAAAAGAAAGAGGATAGAAGAGAACTTAATTCCCAGTAAGAAAAGCGTTTGCATATACATTGCTAGCCAATGTATACACAATCAAGAGAAAAGCAGGCATTTGGGAAAACATTGGAGTAAATATTTATGGACATAATATTCAAACAAAATGTGTGGCTTAAAGCAGAAATCATGACAATTGCCAGTGGAATGGATCCACACCCTCACTAGGATAATGAATGGCATACTGATTCAAGGAAAGACAATTACACAGACAAGGGATTCTTCAGCTTGAACAGTAGCATTTTTGAAATTTGCAGCATCTATTGAACGGTAAAATTATGTACACAAGAGGTTTTTTGGTTTGGTTGATTTGTTTCAAGGGGTTTGCACTTAACTAATATCAGGGCCTACGCCTGGCTCTACACTGTGACATCACTCCCTAATCCTAAAACTAACCCTAACCCTAACCTTAACCCTAACCCTAACCCTAACCCTAACCCTAACCCTAACCCTAACCCTAACCTCTAACCCTAACCCTAACCCTAACCCTAACCCTAACCCTAACTAACCCTAAACCTAACCCTAACCCTAACCCTAACCCTAACCCTAACCCTAACCCTAACCCTAACCCTAACCCTACCCAGTAACCCTAACCCTAACCCTAACCCTAACCTTAACCCTAACCCTAACCCTAAAACTAACCCTAACCCTAACCCTAACCCTAACCCTAACCTCACCCTCACCCTAACCCTCACCCCTAACCCTAACCTTAACCCAAACCCCTAACCCTAACCCTAACGCTAACCCTAACCGTAACCCTAACTCTAACCCTAACCCTAACCTCACCCTCATCCTCACCCTAACCCTAACCCTAACCCTAACCCTAACCTCACCCTCACCCTCACCCTAACCCTAACCCTAACCCTCACCCTAAACCCTAACCCCTAACCTCACCCTCACCCTAACCCTAACCCTAACCCGAACCCTAACCCTAACCCTAACCCTTTTAGGATGCTGGAAACCCAGCAAGTCATTTAGGGAAACTCTGCAACCTACCCACTGTACTCTGGCCTTCTTAGATGTACATTTTAAATCGACCTACAAGCAAAAATCCAGGTCATGTAAGAACTCCAATCATGAGGATTTTTCTCACCTGCGGATCTTGGGAAATGCTGCATTTACTTGAAAGAAAGGCAGTGGTAGCTTTGGTATACAATAAAATTCACTCACGTTTTTGTTTGCTGTTGGTCTGGGTCACACTCAAGGTATATTCCTGGCTCTATGCTCTGATATCATTCTTGGAGAAGATGGTGTAGGGGTTGGGGGAGGACGAGTATGCCTGCCCAGATCACACCCAGCAGGGCTGTCTGCAAGGCTGTGGACTTACTATGGGTAGTGGCTCTTGACTCAAGATTCATCTTGATTTAACCATTTTCCATTCATGGTTATTCAAAGCACTTTTATAGAAATGTTATAGAAAAATAAACCCTGTCCTATGAAGCTGATATGGAAAATAAATAGGCATGGGTACCAAAAATATCTACTTGAATACATTAAAAAATAATAATAAAAAAGCATTATTAAAACACTTGTTTTATCATTTTGGGTGGTGGATCCCCCAATGGTGCTAGAGGGTACTTCTGATCTGACACGGTGGCTACTGGGCAGTAAGTACTCAGGGAAATAGGGTCAGGCTCATGTGAGACAAAGACCTTGATCCCTATAATCTCAACTGTCCTCCACCACTTAATATGTAACTGAACACTGTTTTATATATATATATATATATATATATATATATATATATATATATATTGCTTTTTAGAAAAAATTATATATGTATTATATATATATTATATCTGTGCAGAATGCTCATAATTTTGGGAAACACCCAGCAGTGCTCAGGGGTTGCTTCCTATCTCTTTGCTCAGGAAATACTCCTGGTGGTGCTAAGGGACTATATTTATGCCAAGTATTGAACTCGGGTTGGCGGTGTGCAAGACCCTACCCACTGTGCTGTTGCTCAGGCCCTTTTTATATTTTTTATATTTATTGTTGCTATAGTCACTACTATACAGTATAAATCAAGGAATTCAGTTATTTCTTTTTTTCTCTTTAGACGTTTTCCTTATGTGTAGGCAGAATACTCATAATTAAAGAATGTAGATAAGTCATGTGCTTTGTTAAAAAATGTAAAATAGGGGAGAAGAGGAAATGCCAGATCGCCCCTTCTGCCCTCCTTTTGGTTTTATTGCTTATATTGATCTGACAATTGGAAGTGAAAAAAGACTTTAGGTCAGTGATTTAAATGATCCCATCTCTAGTACTTCCACGAGAAGGAATAGTATGTCAGGAAATTATACAAAGGAAACTCTTAAATTTCTGGTAATATTATTGATCGGAGCAAAGACTATATTGATGTTTTTGCTGTTAAAAAAAACCTTTTTAGCACTATACATATATTTTTCACACTTGTTTCTGTATCGTATGTTTTAATAAAGAAGTTTGCTTCCAAAATTAAAGGCGCAGGAAGAGTCTCAAAGTCAAATAAATAAATACGTGCCTGTCTTGCAAGTTTGTGAGACTGAGAGTTGGGATCTTATGCTTGCTTTGATGCAGCCAACTTGAGTTGGATTCCCCGCTATGCTGTATGGCTTCCCTGATCCACCAGGATTGATCCCTCAGTTCACAGCCAAGAGTAAGATGGCTCTTACTCTTATTCCTGAGCACTTATTCCTGAGTGCTTATATCTGGGACTGCTGGGAGCTGCCCAAGAGAAAACATCAAACAACAAAAACTGGTGAAATACTAATGCGTATGTATGTCACTTAACTGTACCTGCACTATATAGTAAAAAATATATTATTATTAGACTCTGTAGCATCTCAATATAAGCGATTAAACACTAACACAAAATCAAATATATTTCCATATAGTGGCATATTTTAAAAGCAATAATATTCAAGGAGTTTTAGCCATATTCTTTTTTTTTATTAAATGATCATATGACTAGATGATTATTCCATAATAAATCTTGGTAATAAATAAAGAAAAATAATGAAGACTGACAGATTCGAGTAAAATTCTCTCTAAAATAGTTATAGTTCCGCTTAAGACTAGTTTTATTACACCAAGCATTAACAACATGTTCTCAATATAGCAATGGAATAGATTCCATAAAGAAATAATTGTCATGAGATAATTGTTAACAAAAATATTCCCAAAGAAGTCACGTCTTGCACAGAACATCTCAACATTTTGTAAGTATCAAGCTGCTCTTTCCCAGAGAAACATGAATCATAATATTGCTACTGAAAATGTTCATTAAACTAAATGAGAGTGCAATTAGCTTCCAAAAAATCTTAAGTATTCCAATGTGCTGTCAAGAGAAATTACACATCCAAAATATGTTTATTGGCTGCAGTGTGCTAAAACTTCTGATTTCAGAAATATTTCCTAATAAGTTTTAAGAACAATTTATCTGAAAAGAGATTCAGTAATTTCAGACATGACACTGCATTTTAATTAATGATGCACATATTTTGTTTTTATTTAATATTTTAATGTTTTAAATTAAAATCTCATTTTGAAATGACAAAAAAGTCTATTCACTCAAGTTTCTACTATCAGTAATAATTCTATAAATATATTTGCTTCAAGGCAAGTGTTTTCCCTAATGATTTTATAAATTAAAAACTATAACATAATAATTTTTGTTTTTTAAATTGATTGTAAGAACTGTGTGCTTAAACTGCTGATGGAATTTAATTTAAGTAATTTCCTTTTCATTATAATTATTGTCATTTCTATTATCATTGTAATTATTATTATTTTGATGCTTAGATTAAATCCAGAGACTTATATAAGAAAGTAGTGTATCAAATAGATATGCCTGCTTCCAACTTTAAAGAAATACATCACTGAATTTTAATTTTATCAATATTATAAAGTTCCATATTATAAAATATGGCCTGCCCCCCAGCAGAGCCTCACAACAAGCCAGATGACCCCCCTGCCCGACTCCATGGGGTCTGCCATCTTCCACATCTGGACTTCCCTCTCGTCACAACTCCACCCAGCAGACCAGACTATCACAGCCTGGCTCAAGGGGCCCCCCCTGCGGTACATCAATTAATGCTTTATTCAGAGGTGATTATAAGAGTATGCCATCCGCACCGTAAGCCTGGCAAGCTGCTCAGATTGTATTTGATATGCCAAATATCAGTAACATTTATATTAGGTCATTCCCATGACCTTATATAATGGTTTGAGGCTCTTTATGTTCCTGGAGCAAGCAGATGCCTTTGGGTTCTACTAGCATGAGACAGGACATATGGAGATAATACTGGTGCCCGCTCTAACAAATAGATGAACGGGAAGATAGTGATAGTGATAGATAATACATAATTCTATATTGCAATGAGTGTTTATATTTCTAAATATATTATTAAATTCTATACACTTAAGTGGTAACTTCTCTGAAAAAATGAAGAGAAATCATTTGAGGCCATAAACAAGCCTAACATTGATATATAAGTATAACAAAGTTCTAGATCTGAAGTATTTCAACAAAAAATCTAACAAAATACCATAGAATTTCATTGCACAGAATGAAAATTAGACCAAAAGCTGAGAGACATATATCTTACTACATAGACAGATAAATAAAAGGGGTGCAGGATGAAAACTTCTTTTCATAATAGAACATAATATTTAATGTTTATCGCAGATTCACTTTTATACTTAGTGAATTTTTTGACATTTTTGCCATTTCTTAGGCCTTACAGAAATCTAGAACACGTATTTATGCAGTATGAGTGCAAATATACAAATGCTCCCATAAATTACAACATGTACAAAACTAATGTCTAAGGCTTAATTAGAACTGATTGAATTCCAACAAACCATGCAATCTAAAATTTACAAAAAAAATGTAAGGAAAGATATAGAACACGAGGTAAGAAATTAATGATAATCACATCAAGTCTAGATCTCATACATTTCATGTTTAGTAAGTGAATTTAATCACACAAATATTTATGTATTTATGTTTGTATATATTAGTGAATAATATATTGGTACATACAGTCATATTAATGCATATAAATTAAAAGACTAAATAAAAACATGAGTCAAGACCAGAACCCCAATAAAATAACCAGAAATATTGAAAACAAGTTTATCTCATAATAATAAAAATTAAGCATAATTAATATACTTAGGAAAGTAGATAAATGCTACTGTAAAAATCTTATCTGACCAATGTTATTTGTGTATAAAAGAGAATCAATCACAAGAAGTGTTTAGAAATATGGCATTTTAGAGATCATGATATTTATAGGAAGAATTCTATTAATAAATGAAGCAGAACCTAAGCATATGTGCTGAGTCAATGATTTTAATATCATTCAAACTGTTAAATACTGAACACATCTTTTGAAAACACAAATAATAAACAGATAGCTATAATTAAGATATACTACTAGAAATTTCCAGAGTAAATTTTTAAATTAAAAAATTAAAGCAGTAAAATATAGGTATATATCTATTATGTTACATTACATAGAAATAAAAACACACATATAAGGGGATGAACATGCATTACAGATATGTGTATTTTAAAGAGCATTATTATAATTGAGATCAGGGAATGCTAATGCTTTCTTAAATATAGAAAACCAAGAAAAAATAAATGAAACTATAAACAAGTCAGTATATAAAATTCTCTAGTTATATAACATATTTATCTTTAAAGAATAAATTGCACATAAAATGATGTCCCAGAAAATAATGTTAAATTAGGTTATCTCTAAGAAGGACCAGCAATATTACTCAGTTATAATAGCAAATACATAATTAAACGACATGTATTTTTTGCAAGGACTAAATTTAATCCATTATACCATATGATCTCTTGAGCACTACACACCAGAAAAGTAGCAACAACAACCAAAATATTGGGAATTGAATCTGTCCCTAAAATTTAATCACATTGTTACAAGTCCTGTGGGAAAAATTATATAATTATTTCTCAACTCATCTTACTATTTAAACTAAATAATGGAATTTATAATTGGAGAGTTAAAAATGTTAAATGAACTTACTAGAACAAAGGGGGTGAACAAAACAATAATGCGATCTAAAAAAATCCTCCCTTTATGTTAAATGCAGAGTTTGGAAAACAAATATAATATGTTCTTTTTACAATGCTCAAGTCATGGTTCTAAAAAATAATGGCATTCCCACCATTCTTATTGAGGTAGGCTAAATTGTCATATTGTAAGTATAGTTACATGCATAGTTATCTATCACTGCACCCTCAACCAGAGCACCCACTCAATAATGGTGTCTAGATACCCCCCTAAAAAAGAAACAGAACTTCCTCTTTTTTAATGAGTTAATTTATATTGTCAAGATATTTTATTCTGAAAAAAATTATCAAAAACAAAATTTGTTTAAATTTGGTGTATAATATAAACATCACAGTTTCGGGATTTGTGCTTGTGCATACACATTAATTGGTAATGAAAGCCTAAACATTGTCAAGAAAAGGTACCTTGCAGTATTTAAAGGACTTAAAACACAAAACAAGAGATATGAATTAAAATACAAAGCAAGAAATAAGACAAGCAAAAGCTTGACCTGAAGCAACAAAAAAATCAGTATATCTCTGTGTAAATTAATGCAAACGTGGTTAATTAACACATTGGCTTTTATGCATTTTTGTGAATTGACATAAGAATAGAAGCTCTTTGCTGAAAAATGACATCATCTTCTAAAAGTCTTAAATCTCTCCCAGTTCTCTAAAGTAGGTCATTGTGGAATTGGCAGCTTCAACATTTTCCATTAGTAATTATTGAGTAAAATTTCTGATATGACTTAGTGTAGAGAGTTCCTGGTTTTCATCACTTATGTGACCTCTGGAAGTAACTGAGCACAAATCTCATTTTGTCAACTCAGCAAAAATCATGTAATGGAAATTTCAAAACAATTGCCGCCATATAAATAAGTTTTCAAAAAGAAAATGGTGTCCTGGGATTCTGTATATAACATCAATAATGATTTACATTATAATAAATCAGGTTTTATTCATTTAGTATAAAGAAAGAAAGTGCCCTTAGAATGGGAGTGATTTCATAGGGATCAAGGTGCTTGCCTGAACACTGCTGACTCTATTTTGATTTCAGGCATCATATATGCCTATACCGCTTGGCACTGCTGGAAGTGACCCTGAGCACAGAACCCAGAGTAAGTCCTGAGTACTACCTGGTGAAGCCAAAGACAAACACAATTGCGCCTTTACCTCTATGATAGGTCAGGACCTAATTCACAAATCTATTTAAAGTTATCTATTGCCGTTGTGAACAGGACCTCTGATCACCACTGAGAGGTATTTAAATGACAGAAAGTTCAGTTAGAAGTTCTCTAAAGCACAGACTTTACAACTCTCATTCATAACTTCCACTCCTACCTTTGACATATCAAATACATGTGGCTCTTTAATATCAGATTTCTGAGTGTTATTCACTGTTTCTGTTTGTATAACACATCATATTTTGGGTGGATTACGCTGCAATCACATTGTTCTGGGATCAAAATACAGTGAAATTCTTCTAACAATATAAAAGTGGTATTGGCACTCATAAAAGTCACACACATATATTTTAAAGTTTGTTTATTTTTTAATGAACAGGAATCCTTGTTCTGACTTATTGGCAAATTAAACATGCTATCATTATAAATTTAGGAGTCGAGTAGCAGTATTTCAATCTGTTTATATGTGACTCTAACTATTTGCGAACAAGAGTTAGGATTGTTTTATATGTCTTTGCACATTAGTATTTACCATATTTCAGTGAATAATCATTGCAGATTTCATGCCAAGCACTTTTCAAAAAAAAACTGGAGTGTGACCGTTATGCAAAACTTTAAAAAAGTGCTGTTATTACTTAAAAATCATTTATTACTAGACTGCATTTGTGTCATCTTAGATTGCAGGGAATATTCATGACTATGTTAAACGGAATAGTCCAAATAGATGCACATCATTTATTTTCAAAACAGTTTAGGCAATATATTTTCCCTTGGAAAAAAAAAGCTAATATTAGTTGTTATTAATTTGTGCATTATAGTGGATATATTACACTAGATAAAATTCACTACATATCAGTGAGAATACAATCTCACAAAATTTAATTTTCTGTGTCGGAACATTCTGAGCCGCTATTATGGAGTTTGTTATCTGATGCACTATCCTTAGAGCCTCTCATATAAATTGTCCTTCCTTAGTTCTTCTGCCAGTCTATCATTTTCCAGTTCATCTAGTGAATTTGAAGAACTCCCTTATTTTTTGCAGCTTTTGATGGCTGCTTTGTGTGATATAAAGCCCACTTCTTAATTACCCACATTCAGAACAATTCCAAGGACTAGAACTTAATATGCCCAGTGGGTGTCCATTGGTGTCCATGGCTCACCATCCACTTGCAGTTGGAAGTGCACCGGGGTCACTAAAGTGTTATTTGTCCATTCATCCCAGATAAACAAATGTGACACTACTTGGAATGATTATCTAGTTCATCTTATTTTTATGGAAGAGTTGATTCCCTTCTTTCATAATGTGACTTGGTGACTGTCTAGAATGAATCAGCAGAGATGAAAGTCTCACCATAGTAGGGAACTTACGGGTTCCAGGTTCAATCTCTTTGCCCCTGCTTGCCTGTGGTATCTCACTGAGTTGAACGACAACAGCAGCAGCGCTTTAGTTCTCTAAACAGAACTTGGAAAGTGGCCACTGGAAGCAAACCGAAAAGGCACTTTAGAAGAATTCTGGTCTCATGGCTCAGAGGATGCAAGAAGACAAATGTGCCTCCAAATGTCGCCGACGGACACCATGCTGCTCTGCTCCACTCCTAAGCCTTGACAGCAACAACCATGCCATGTTATGCAAGGTGACAATTATGTGATGAAAGGTTATGAATCTTTTATAAATGTCATTAAAGCTTATAAACCAATGTTTTTACGACCAGAGGAAACAGGATTTGACAATTAGGCAATGATGATTATGTAATAAAATACAATTACTGGGTGTGACAAGCAAAAGACGACCCAGGGTCCTCCCTGATACTTGTTTCGGTTCATTTGTATGTTTGTTTGATTTGGGGCCACGACCAGTATTACTCAGCCAGGAATATCTGGCTCTGTGCTCAGTGATCATTCCTGGCAACCAAATCAAACCAAATGTGCTATCTGCAGTTGGCTGGGCTGTATGCAAAGCAAATGTCTTACCAACTATACTAACTCTCAAGCCCTGAGTCTCTCTTCTTCTATCTTCTTGGTTTGAAGAAATTCCTTGTTAAAGAAATTAAACTAGATCTTTATCAGACAGGGTTGATTTTGGTATCTGGGAAATCTACACAGGTTAAACAAAACCTGAGTTAACATACTGTACCTCAAAATGAGGTATACATGTGTATACAGTAATACACAACCTCTTAGCTCTAGTGTGTATGTGGGGTTGGGAGACGGGTATTGAGGTGGGGTGGTGTCACACCTATATTTATCCATGCACTTATTCCTGGCACTCAGCAAAAAGTGGCTGGTGTCAGGGGACTGTCTAAGGTATTTGGGATTGGACCTCAATCAGAATGTGTGAAGCAATTACTCTACCCACTGTATTGTCTCTCTGTTCTATCAGTGAACATTACTAGTTAGGGGAAACGCTGAAGTCGTAGACCATCAAATAATGTCTGTATTTTCCTTCCTTCTCTCTAAAATCACCTTCTCTATCTTCTTATCCCTTCTCTCTCAAGCTCACCACCACAAAGGGAAAAACTAAAAAGGCCTCGGAGACAACTGAACAGGCTGAGAACGTTGAGTTTTCCTGGGGGAAAGTCATAGTTTTATCCTCAGTACCTGTGTTATCCTGAGCTGGAGCATGTCACAGTGATGGGAGTAGACTCCAAGCAACACCAGTTATGGCACGTCCTCAGTGTCCTTCCAAATAAGGACTCATCAGGCCACTATTGTGGAGAATCCCTAACAATCCGCAGTCTGGTCCTATAGATTCAAATCATGTTTATTCCCAAAAATGCACTTTAGTGTCTTGTTAGTTTCTTAATAACTTCAATACTTTCTCTATTTCCTAGAGTGCTTCTCACATCTAATGAACTATTGTTTTCTCTCTTGAATAAATATCACACCTTGATAATGTTTTTTCCCCTTTGAAATTCTAAATATTATATTTTCTGTTCCTACCTCAGGTGCAACTATCAATTCCAAGGGCTAGAACAGGAACAGCATTGTCACTGAATACCTTTATATTATTTTGCTAATTCTTCAAATTCTTATATTTCAGAACTCCAGGATTCATTTTTTAAAATAAATATATTCTCTTGTCTGTGTGAAAGCAGTATATTTTGTGTGCTCCCTTCATTTAAGTAGGAAATATCATTTGCATAGCTAACTGCATCTTAATTCTAAAACCTCAACATATAGTAATGGTCTTGTCGATTAATGTTTGAAATAATTTCCTTAGGAAATTCAATGCTGAATGTATCTTTAGCATGTAGCACATTTCTTATTAATTGTAAATATCATTTATTAGCAGAAGAAGTAGAAGCAAAATGTATTTTCCAGACTTGAAATTGAAACTACCAGTTAGCTTCCTGATGTTAGGTTCGTTTGGAGATTCAGTGATTCTTAAAGTCCCTGCAGCAAATTAAACTTTTTGTGATAGATAGCTTCCAGCTGTTCTGGGGTTTAGAGATTGGTACTTCATTAATTGAATTCTTTGGGGTATGATGTTATTTCACGTACTCCCTCTAAGACATCGTCTTTAATGAGTCACTTACCCATAAACACATATTTAACACTCTTAGGTGGAATCACTTTCCTCTAAGACAAAATACAGTTGTTTTAATTGTACATTCTCAGAAGTAGATACTTTTCCACACCATTTCTTTCTGCTGAATCAAAAAAAAATCCACAAAAATCTGAGTTGTCTATTGGACTGAAATATAATTGGACTGAAATATATCATCCTAGAGCAAACCATATATTGCCTTAATCAATAGGATCAAAATTATCTTCATTCCCAGATCTATGCTATCTTTAAATTAGTTTTAGCATTTTTCTCCCAGCATTATGGTTCCTGTGTTCATATAATGTTGTAAAATAGCAATAAAAATTTTAGAATAATTAAAACTTAATATATGTCAATTTAAAGAAATTAGGATACAAATGTGTATTATTAGAGCATTTTTTAATAAGGCATCTTTTATATTTAACCTAAGCTTATATATCTAACACACTTCACCTTTCATTTTATTAGGAAGAAGAGAATATTTCTCTGTTGTATTCTGACTTTCATATTATGGTAGTCATGTGTGGACGTAATAGATTAACAGAATTTGACACTATATTGGTATTCTTTTTATCATATTAAAAATATACTTTAGTGTATAAGTGAACATTATATTGGTAACGTCTAACAGAAGTGAACATTACAGATTAAGAGAAGAAACAAATTGATTATGTATGGGAATTTTAATAGAAAGTTTCCAATCAAAAATATTTTAAAGATGAATATATATATATACATATATTTTTTGTTTGTTTGTTTTATGATTATCTCCAGGAATGGACAAGGGTTAGTCATTGCTCTGCACTTAGTAGACACAGCTGGCAGTTCTTGAGATGTCAGGGAACAAAACAAGGTCAGCCATGTGCAAGGCAAGCACACTCCTCAATCTACAATCTTTCTGGCCCCTAAATACATATGTTCAGCAAAGGATATGGCAAAAACTGTATGGATTACAGCCCAATGGCTCAAGAAGATGGACATGAAAATTCATATGAGGAGGATAGCATTTACAAAGTAAGCATTAATGGGGCCAACCTATATATCCTCAGAACACCACAAGAAATAATTCCTAAATGTAGAGCTATCAGTAACTCATGAGCATGGTGGTGTGACCCAAAATAAACAAACAATACCCCCAAAAATGTGAATATTCTTTATCAAGGGAGATGTCACATATAAATGCAATTCCTTTCACAGAGACATTTTCAGTTGATAACACAAATGTTGGGTAAGAGTCCCATTTCTAAGGGTGGTAAGAATTATCTGGTAAGTTTGCCTTTTTTACCATAGTTTGAAACAACCTATATGCCAAAATGAGCATCTTGATTCTAGCCTATCTAACTAAGCACCTGGGGAGAGCTTGCTCTTCAAAGTTCCCTATTCTCACTTCTCAAGATATCTGCCTTTCTTAGGACCACAGGATGCCAAAAATCTGCAACTCTAAATGAATTGTAATCATTTCTCCAATTTCTTTCCTTTCTTATGCTCTTTTTAAAATACATGTCATGTGGAATACTATGCAGCTGTTAGGAAAAATGAAGTTATAAAATTTGCCTATAAATGGTTGGACATGGAGAAGATTATGTTGAGTGAAATTAGCCAGGAGAGAGACAGATACAGAATGACTGCATTTATTTGCATGACATAAATATATATGTACATATTATGATACCAATATCATTGTGAAACATGTATCAGGAGGTTTGTCAAAGGTGGATATTATCACAACAAACATGTGGGAGTCAGAGGCTAGGTAAGACAGGAAATGGAACAGTGTGCTAACAATTGTCGAAAGTTCTAATACCAACCTAGAACTGAGCATTAAATAGAGGCAAAAAGATACACATGACAACCCTTTAATGTATGTTCTGTAATCCATAGTCTGGAAGGGAAGGAAAAGAGAAAGAGAGAGAAAGGGAAAGAAATAAAGAACCTGCCATGGAGGCGGGCTGGGGGAGGGGGGGGAACCGGGGGCGTTGGTGGTGGGAGATGGGCACTGGTGGAGGGATGGGTGCTGGAACACTGTATGGCCAAAACCCTAGCATGAACTTTGTAATTGTATATCTTTGTGATTATATATCTCACGGTGGTATAATAAAATACTTAAAATAATAAAATACATGTCATTTTAAACAAGGAGATGTTCATATATTATGGAGTTTACATGGAAAATTATTAATGACAGGTGAGACATGATTATTACCTCAACAAGATCCAGGTATAAATTTTAATGCAATATACTTTAAATTCCAGAATTTAAAATGTATATATGTAAATGAGAAAAGGTATTCTTAATATTGCATTGAGTGTATTTAATTTTCTCATCTATGTAAGTCAAAACCAAATAATAATTACTAATTGGCCCTTAGTAATTTATTTCTGATCATTTTATTTGTCAGTTCTCAAAGTTTTGTTAGAATACCAATATCAAATAAATTTGTTTTGTGCAAAGAGTGCAACTCGGTCCTGGGAGGCAAACTGGGAATATTGATGGAGGGAAGGTCATACTGGTGGTGTTGGAACACTAAATGCCTGGAATAACTATAATTTATAACTTTGTAAGTCAACGTGTTCTTAATAAAATCAGTTTAAAACAAAAAAAATAAAATACACATCATTTTAAGATTTTTTCTCTTTAAAACAAATAGCTTCAAATTTGAAATCAAAAGTAAAAAAGTAGGGGCCGGAGCCATAGCACAGTGGGTAGGGCATTTGCCTTGCGTGTGGCAAACCCAGGTTCGATCCTCAGCATCCCATATGGTCCCCCAAGCACTGCCAGGAGTAATACCTGAATATCACATTGCTGGGTGTGACCCAATAAGCATAAAAATAAAAGTATGGTGAACCTAATTTATTTTAGAAAAGATTTATTCAAGGACTGGAAACATTGTATGGGCCAGCAGACCAGCCTATCACAGCACGGCTCGCGGCGGCCTCTTGGCACAGTTCATCAATTAATGCTGGATTTTGAGATGACTACAAGAGTATGCTACCCGCACTGCAGAGCCTGGCAAGCTACCCGTGTCATATTTGATATGCCAAATACCAGTAACAATTATAGACCTCATTCCCATGACCTGATGGAATGGTTTGAGGCTCTTTATGTTCCTGGAGCAAGCAGGTGCCCTTGGGCTCTACTTGCATGAGACAGGTCATATGGAGATGTTACTGGTGCCAGCTCGAGCAAATCGATGATGAATGGGAAAACAGTGACAGTGACAGTGACAGGGATTTTGTAGAGAGATTTAGGAATTAAGATGGTTTCCTCAAATGCAGCACTAGTTTGGTCAACTAGCTCCACTTAAGAGCCAGGAAAATTTAAAAAAATGAAACAGAGTGTGCAAATATAGTAGAGGAGAAAGAGTAAATTCTTTATATTCATTTATATTTTATCAAGACCTACACAAGATTTAAAAAAATGTAGCTAGAGAAAATATTAATAATGTGTGCTTTCTACATACATATGTAAAACTTAAGCAAATGGATTAATGTTCCTAAATATCCCAAGTCATCACCCTAAATACCATGTTCACTTTAATACCAAACTAAATATCTGGGGTCGGGTAAGGCAACATGGAGAAAGGTCTATTCATGAGAATGTGTGCCACTACCGAAAAGGCTATGGCTGCTCTGCAGATTGAAGCCAATGCCTATTTAAATTGATACAAGTTTCTAGACCTTTAATCATCTCTTTCTGACGCAGTGCATGAAATCCCTTCCAAATGGACACTGTCTTTTACAAAAGAAAAATGTTATATGGTTTTCATGTCCTGCTGTTTCTTAAAAAAAATAGTAAGCCCAACCTAAAATAAAATTCTGCTCTCCTGCCGCATAGAAAATGTTAAGTTATATGAAAAGTTGGTTTTGACACACTGGGAAACTGTCTTTCAAATTCATCGTGAATACTACTGCTTCAGAAAGATAGGAAGGAGAATTTTAGGTTACCATTTATCTAGAGGGAGTAGGGCATGGTTAAATTTCATTAATGATGAATGCTTTCGAAAGTAGTCAGAGGCTTATTTGGTGTAGTTTGTGAAAGTTGACGTCATTGGAGCCATTTTTAAATGTTGCCTGAGAAATTCTCAGATGAAAAAAAAACTTGACCATCTAAATAGCGTCAGGAGCTTGTCTGAAGCTGGTCATTAATGTTCCAAAAAGTTCCAAAAAATATCCTGATGCGTTTAAGATATTCCAAACATTTATATTGTACAGACAGGTACTAAATAACAGGTACACATTACACATGAACACACTACTTGAATATGGTTGCTTTGTGTAATACTTTTTTTCTTTTAATCATTAGTTTCTTTAAGTTAGAAGTTCATAGGACCACTAAAAGATCAAAGATGTTGGGCCCGGAGCAATAGCACAGCAGGTAGGGCGTTTGCCTTCCAAGCAGCAGACCAGGGTTCAATCCCAGATATCCTATATGGTACCCTGAGTATCCCCAGGAGTAATTCCTGAGCAATGTGCCAGGAGTAACCCCTGAGTATTGCCGGGTGTGATCAAAAGGCAAAAAGTTGAAATATCCATGTTGTACCTGAATATTGCAATTTTTGTTTGGGCCAATTAAGGTAGACATTAAACACCTGTCTTGAAGAGAGAAACTTCTCATTTCGAATTGAGTCATCCTGATTTTTTGAAGCCATGAATGTATGGCCAGCAGTATGAATGAGAAGGACAGGTGTATGGAGATCCAAGCATGAAGCCAGGCCCTCGCTCACGCTCAGTGGTCTCTCCATTACTTGGCTGTCTCCCAAGCCTGATTTTGTGTTTTTAATGATTTGTTTTGTTTTTATAGAGGGAGAGGAAGAGTGAGGTAATAGAGGATGAGGTAAGATATGAGGTAATGATCAAGTCAAAAGAGCAAAATAAACATTGTCAGAGGAGGGATGGATGAGAAGTTGAAACAGTCAGATACAGGGTCCAAGAGGAAAAAGTAGGTAAAGTTTAATTTTTATCAAGCCTTTAACACATAGTTTCTTTCTTCTGGCGTTTTTCTTTTTAAAGTTTTAGTGTTTTGATTCTTGCACATAAGGTGAGCACTCTTCCTATTTTCAAAATTGATTTACTTTGGTCAACTTTAATAAACGATTAAGTGACTAAACAATTTTATGTTATGTCCCCAAATTTTTTACATATATTTATTGTCCATGCCTTCAGCTCATTTCACATATCAAATGAGATCAAAATGGTTTTAGTTTCCTATAAACCTCAATTACCCACCAATTATAATTATTTGCATTATTATTGATAATGCATGGCCAGATTTTATTTTGATGCTGCAAAATATAGTAGAGTAAATGAACTTTGACAACTATTTCTTTGCAAATTCAAAATGTAATATTTAGAGTGTTTTAAGTATAACTTTCCTAAATTCTATATCTCAGTTAATGACGTACTTTATATACTTTGATGAGTCAATTTAATTTTAAAAATCATCAAGCAAATAAATCTTCAAGATGATTATTATGGTACTGTCAAATACGGTGTAGACCCTTTAGAGTTTGGAGACCCACTGAAAATTCAGTTTCAGTTTATATTTTTCTAACCAAGCTGGGAAGTACTCAAACAGAAACATATAAACTGAATTCAACAGTTAAAAGTTCCCATTTCCACTTAACTTACTGATAACTTCTGAGGAGGTTGAGTGAGCTAATGGAAAGCTAAATAAGCCAAAAGAAGAAAACATGGTTTTAAATGATCAGGCTTCTCTTTGACTCCTTCACTCTTGAATGCCCACAGAACTAAAACACTTGCAGAATGGACACTGGAGGTTCTACATTGCCAATTTTCAAACTGGAGAAAATGTTGTTTGTGTAGTGAAATTCCTTTCGAATAGCCACTAGCAGATGTGTAAACTAAACATTAAAATATTTCTCCATAAACATTTCCTATAAATCCACATTCATTTAATATAATCTCATATCATATATGTATATGTATGTACATATATATATATATATGTATATGTCACTTGTCACTTTTCTTCCCTTGTTTGTCAATTTGCTCAAGCGGGTTCCAGTAATGTCTCCATTCATTGGGAATGAGGTTCATTATTGTTACTGTTTTTGGCATATCCAATACACCACGGGTAGTTTGACAGACTCTGCCATGGCTGTGAGTTCATCACAGGGGACCCATTCCTTTTCTATGTCAGACCATCAACCATCCAGGGCCCATGGGGCAGAGCTCTGTCTCCTGTCTGCTACCTGATAATGCAGCTGGGCACCACAGCTACACCTGCAACACCTCGAGGGGCATATATTACTTATATATTCTAAATAAAACTATTAGTGGTTTTGGAGGGCACCCAGCTGTGCTCAGGCTTACAAATGTTCTGCATGTTTGGATCACACCAGATGGATTCAGGGGATCATTTGGAATGTAGGGGATCAAATTTAGGTTGCCTGCAAACAAGGGGAAGTGCCTATCCTCTGTATAATCACTACTGCCCTGCCTCAATATTTATATTTTTTGGAGAACCACACTTCGTATTCAGGTCTTACTCCTGGCTCTGTACTCAGGGATCAGATATGATGGGACTCCAGAACAATGAGAGTCAACAGCGTTGGAGCCCAGACTGGGGATTTGGATAAAATCCTTATCCACTGCCTTATCATTCCAGCCCCTCCATATTCTAAGATAAAAATATCTGCATATTAGAACTATTTTAGTGTGCACAATCAGTTTAAATATAAACAAAATCTATGTAAAAGTTATGCTCAAGTTTTGAATCAAATTTATTATTTTAAAGCCATTGAAATAATTTTCTAAGTCAGTGTGATTGAGTTGATCCTGTCTGGGTGCCAGTGTTTGAGATGACTCTGTTTCATTCTGGTAAATAGTCCCCTAAATGAAAATTTTTTTTATCTCTTATAAGCCAGTTCCCAAATACCAAGTTAACTGAAGATTTTTTTTCAACAGAAACAAGTTTAGTTATGTGGCCCCTGTCAATCTAATAGGCATATTTTGTCCTCTGTGATCTTTGTCCTACAGAAACTTGTTACTATGTACCCTATTACACAGCTTGAAGAAAGGAAGTATTTCTATTCCACAAAGTGTTAAAATGTGTGTATGTCATCTATGCATGTATGCATGTTAAGATACTTTTATACATATGTAAATAATTGCATGTATCTTTTAAGCTCTGAACATAGAGCTTAAACATAGAGCCAGGGACAAAATGTATCATCATTTAATTAATCATTGTTATAGCATTGGCTACATTGATCATTATTATATTGTTAAAATTATTAACAAAGAAAAATTATTGTTTTTTATTTTGTTCTTTTAATCTGTTTTTATTTGGGGGTCACACTTTGTGTTGCTCAGTAGTTTCTCCTGGCTTTACACTAAATAATTACTCCTGACAGTACTCATGGATGCTGAGATTTGCTGAGATTTGTACTCTTGTTGGCTGCATGCAAGGCAAGCACCCTGTGCACTATACTATAGTTCCTGGCCCCCTAAAAAATCGTTTTACTTTTGTACTTGAGACAAGATAGCTTGACAAATACATATTTTCAAAGACTTTTTTATGGCTAGTGAAACTGATCTACAGAAAATGACACTGATTCTCTATTCTTGGTTTATAAACATGATGAAGTCTGTTTCTTAATTTTGGTAGCAAGTACCCTGTTACTTAATTTCAATCACCTCTTGCAAATAAACTGCATTTGGTGCCTGTTTTATCTGGTCTGACTTTGATGTTTTACTTAGTCTTCTATGTTTGATGTGTTTTGGTAGTGGGGCTTGTCGAGCATGCTTAGGCCTCCTGTGGTGACACGGCCATAAAGCCAGATCATTGAGAGCTCTGCCCAGATTTACTCGGTCTGCCAGGGCTATGCCAGCAGTGCTTGAGGGTGGGGCTCATATGAGACACTAGGGTTTGGGTTCAAGTCCCTGTGATGCGAGAAAACTCCTGATTATTGAGCTATTCCCTTTCCCCATGATGTGCACAGTTTTTAGTGAGCTTTGAAGTGCCTCTTTTTCAATTATATGGGAGAAAAACATTACCCACAAGTGAGGGGGAAGTAAATATCATTGGAAACTATCAAACATAGTGTACTTCAGTGTTGAAGAATGAACAAGGAGAACTCTACAGCAGATTCAATAGTTTAAAAGTCTATTAGAACAACATTAATGGGAAATAACAAATCTTAATATATGCTTAGAGAGTTTAAAAAGTGCAAAATATTTTAATATTCTCCTCTGCTTTGTCTGCTGAATATAATTACTAGTGATTAAGGGAGCTCAGGTTGTATTCAGGGACTGAAGAAAGCATTTAGAGAATATTTTCTAGTGATTATTTATAAGAGACATTTTAAATTTTCAATTTTATTACTCAACTTTGGAGTCACTCCAATTGCTGATCATAGTAGGCAGGGTTGTTTTCATAGACAAACATGAAATAGGAATGACTGAAACCTCTTTTTTCAGGCTAAGCAAGCTGAAACAGTAAAACTGAGAACGTTTTTAACAGATATCCATCAACTATGCTTGAAAGAAACATCTGCGATTCTGATGAAGTTTACAGGGTGTCCATTAGTCTGACAACACACATACTATTTTCTCTGCACAATAAAATACAGTATATATATAAAATATGGCCACATACCCTTTTATCATGAATAAATCCTTGAATGGCTTCATAATCATAGTTCCTATTATTCAAAGCACACAGCACATATGAAGTCAGTTGTCAGGAAGAATTTCTTGGCAAAACATTTTAGAAAAAAGAAAGAAATCAAACTTATCATATCAAGTGGCCCAAACCATGGAAAGGCCAGTCTGAGACAATTTATGATGATCCAGTACCCAGAACCCAAATGAATAATGACAGGACACCCTCAGGAGAAAATTTCGGAGCAAAGAGTATGATGAGATTCTAAATGCAGAGAAGCAGAGAACTCAATGTCGTTTTCCTTGACAACTTCCTGGCAATGGCCTATAACCCAGACGCAGGTAACTCTAAAAACAAAAAACATGAGATCAGCTTCCTAAAGAGCCATGCACATCTCTCTGGACATCCCTCACACCCTTTTCTCTGAGTGTGAGAACTTTCCCTTTCTCTGTGGGTACAGATCTCTGAGGCTGCCGGCATTCCTGTATTCCAGCTTAAGGTATGCTAAAACCTTCTACCATACGATCAGTTTCCATGTTCTTTGGAGCATGAATTTCCTTCACTTGTGATTTTTTTCTCTCTCTCTCTCTCTCTCTCTCTCTCTCTCTCTCTCTCTCTCTCAGAATTAGTGTGCCTTTTTAATAAAACAATTTACTTTACAATTCTAATGTTCTCTTTTTTTTTTGAGGGAAGGGGTTTGCATATGAACCCAGCAGTACTCGGGGTCTTCTCCTCATTCAGTAGTGTGTGAGAAAAGATTGGACTGTCTTTTCATTTCCTGCAAAGAAATTAACTCGTCTTATCCTGAGAGTCATGGATCCCTCAAAATTTGAATTGTAGGGACTCATTTCTAGGCTGTGAAGATAAAGCAGGCTCAAGTGAAATCTAAAGGTTTCATGTGTGGGATTGGCAGGCCTAGAGCTCCTGTTGCTTAGGGGTTCCTGAAGAATTCTACCAGTCCAGACTCCCTGATGCCTCTCACCTTCACCAACAAAGGCAGTCAGGAGAATTTAAATAATCCATCTATTACATGAACGAGCAACTTATTAGTCTCTTTGTTCCAGCATAAAAACATTTCCACTCCACCTGTTGTATTTATCGTTAATCACTGGGAAATACCGTAATAAAGTGGGAGATAAATACATACACATTTATTATAAGTATATTTCACTTGTATCACTTGTATCACTTATCTTCCTGTTGTTCATCAATTTGTTCGAACGGGCACCAGTAACATCTCCATAAATCCTGTCACATGCTAGTGTAGCCCAAGGGCATCAGCTCACTCCAGGAACATGAAGAGCCTCAAACCATTCCTTCAGGTCATGGGAATGAGGTCTATAATTGATACTGGTTTTAGGCATATCAAATATGACATGGATAGCTTGCCAGGCTCTGCCATGTGGGTGGGATACTAGTAGGCTCTCATCTTGTGCATTTATTGATGAACTATGCAGCCACAAGCAGCCACACAAGACGGGGAAAGATGGACTTTTCTGCTGGGTGGACCTCTGATGAGCTGTGCAGTGTGGATTTGAAAATGGCGGCCCTCATGGTGTGGAGGTTCCTCTGGCTTCTTGCAAGGCTCAGCTGGGATGGCAGGCCAGGCCTAGACCCACCTTCCCTCCTGGGCGCCTCATGGTCATCTGTACACAGGGAGAGCAGGTAGCAGCTCTGCCC
>JAJIBD010026845.1:0-114449 GCA_021461705.1 Cryptotis parvus
TCTGACTGTAAAGAGAATATTTAAGTGTTTTAAAGATAATATCTTCAGGAACACATATAATTGAGTTAGCTACATCTATTTAAATATAGAAAAATCGCTTCCATACAAAGGAAAAATAGCTTTACAAAATGTGTATTACTGTAAGGGTCTATTCAAGTTCATGATTTGGTAACTGAATTCCTCCATTTCTCTTTCCCGGTATGAATAGAGCAGATTATGTCTAATTGAAAACTGTAGTCAGAAAGCAATCAAGCTGACATGACTAATAATAGGCATTTCTATTGAATCATCATCATGAATTCAATTAATATTCCATTTCTTTGCTAAATATGAAATCTTGTGTTGTTATCAAATGTACAATTCTGACTAAATTGTAGTTAGACGTAAAACATTTTACACACATATATGTGAGATTCTTCTTGGTGCACACCTATCTCTAAGTAAATATATTTTCAGTTTATTGTTCTTAGTACTTATTGTATCTGTTTTAGATCATTAAAATCAAATTTGAGATGAGAGATAGGGAAACTTTGTTTTTCCCAGGGGGCAATTCTTCCTGAAATTATACAATGACTTGTACTTTTTACAGAGCCTCCCTAATATTTGGCTCAAAGGTATCGGCATCTTATTTCAGGGCTCAAGCTTAGTGACACAGCACTGTTTAGGTAGGAGGTGACTGGATATTAGAGTGGGCACTCAGAACACACTCTGTGGTGCACAGTGGTTAGTTGGTACTAGTGACCAAACTCAGTCTTGAGGATAAAATGCATCCACTCCATCCCTTTGATATATCCCTGTTATTCTACGACAAATAGTTATTCTATCCCAAAAAACTTGTATTTTAATATGAAAAATATGACAGTGACTTTTGAAAGTATTTATTGTGTTCTTAAACTAATGAAAGCAGTTTCACAATTCATTAGTACAAATACTGATTGAATCTATAGACTAGTGAAATCTTATGCAACATCTATATGCAGGTAAGACACTTAGAACTACTTCTTAAATTTATATTAAATATATCTATTACAGAGTCCATTATAATAATTTAAAAGGACATAAAATCCCAGATTACATCTGTACATGAAATACTTTAGAATCTATAATACCCTACCAATTTCTTATAATAACAGATATGAACATGTATGTTGATGATTTGTTAGCCCCTAATTACCTTCCCACACTTTTTCACTTTAAAAAGAAACTGTGCAGTTTGGGTAAGTTAAATAATCTGAGACACTGAGGATATAGAATTTTCTGAGACAAAGGAATTGTTCTGATTTGCTGCCCAAGTGTTTCAAATCTGAGAAGATTTTAGAATTCAGTGGAATTATTGTAGCAATCCACTACAATTACTCAAAAACAGTGAAATGAAAACAAGAATATAAAGCATATGAAGGAGAAGAGACAAAGATACACACACGCACACTCACACACCCACACACATAGTGATAGAATAAAAATTCTGAATAACAACCATATATCAAAATGTACTTCCTTGAAACATTCTTGCTTCATGCACGGAAATATTCTTTACCTTTAGACTCACATGAGCTGAATTTTCCTCCCTTGGAAGCTGAATGCATGTCCTCTTCTGGAAACTAAACTGTATAATTATTTCTCTTTAATTACTTATTTAGTATATCAATAAATCCAAGATTTTGTATTAATTTAACTTGCAACTGTCTTGCAAAGTAAACTCCTTGTAAAAAATACTTTCCTAAGTGGAATTTTTCCCATACCCTGAATTTGGTCTTGGCATTGTTCTGTTGGTTTAAATATGAGGTACCTCCTTTTCTTTTCCTTTTTTTTTCTCTTACAGTCATTACCCTTCCTATATTGTGTGACTAACACAAAATAAGAGCTGTATAACACAAATTCTAATATTATTTAGAATATAATATTTCATTTTACTTGAATAAACAACATGCTTATGTTTATCCAGACCAAATATCCATATATCCTGCCCCTCGAGGTGTTGCAGGTATGGCTGCAGTGCCCAGCTGCATCGGCAGGTGGCAGACAGGAGGCAGGCTAGTATATACCCAGGGCTCTGCCCTGTGGGCCTTGGATGGTTGATGGCCTGACATAGAAAAAGACTGGTTCCCCTGGGATGAACCCAAAGCCACGGCAGAGGTTTGCAAGCTACCCATGGTATATTGGTTATGCAAAAAATAGTAACAATAATGGACCTCATTCCCAACGAATAGAGACATTACTGGCACCTGCTCAAGCAAATCAATGAACAATGGGAAGACAAGTGACAAATGAAAAGTGATAAGTGATACCTTCCAAAATAATCTATACATACACACACACGCGCACACAGATAAACAGCACACCAAAAATGAATGTTCTCTCTTTGTGGATATAATAGAAATGTAGTATGAGAACAACAAATGATCAAGTCACTGTCCCTGAAGATTTTTTTTCTATATGATTTTGTATGGTGGGGATGGGAACTTTGGGGGTATCCTGGGGATGCTAGAGGAGGGAAGTGGACAGTAATTATGAGTCTGGTGTTAGAATACTCTATGTATCTATTATTGTATTAACAGTGTATTTATACTATTTTAAACACAGAAGCCTCAATAATGATGGTTAAAATATCATTCATTATATTTAAGGTAAATTTAGTAAAATTATTCCATTTTTATATTTTATTTTTATTTAAAAACTTTTTATCTTTATTGTACAATGGTCACACCTGTTAACAATCAGGTAGGTCATTTTGATATTATAGAAACTATCAGTTGTGTAGTTGGACAGCTTACCTTTCTGAGATAGCTGTCACCAATCTTAGAGGTAATCTACTCAGTTTACATCTTCCTACTAACTCTCGTCTTGCTTTCTCCCATTATCTTCTTGGCTTTATTCATCAATTTATTTTAAAGGAACTGCATTTATTGCCTTCTTTCTTAAAAAGTTTGGTATTATGAGTTTTTCCATCTTCAAGTAAACTCTTTTAACAAACTGAGTAGCACTTCTACCCATGTGTCCAAATTTATATGTAATGTAACAGTTCTTAAAATATATATTTTTATGAAAATTCTTCTTACCTCTAGTTAGTTTTTATTACAAACAAAATAAAACCATGATAAAAAAAACTGTCATTGTCCAAAGGAGATATTGCATATTAGCATTTGAAGAGAAATATTTTGAAACATACCTTAGCAACAAAGAATATTGATATTTCCTCATTTATGGGAGTCCCAAGGCAAGGCTTTACCTTTAACATAAATCATTCTTCTCGACATGATAATCTATTTCATAAATGTAGTGGATAAAAATAAAGGGAAACTTCCTAATTAGTATTAGTGTAGAGAGTACTTGAAGCAATATACCATTTTGTTACTTTATTTCATAAACCAGTTTGGCAAAGGAAAGAGAAATAATCCTCTGAACATTTTTTTTATCTTTTAAACAGATTTTAAAAATAGACCTTGAATCTTTGTTCTGAATGGAATGGCTCAAGGTAGATAACTTGACCCTATCTCAGTGGAAAAAGCATTTATTGCAATTAAGCTTTTACATTGTTTTGCAATTAAAGGCATAGAAAAAAAAACTACACTGCACTGGCTTATAAACTGTCATTTCAAAATCTCTAGCTTAAGCTTTAAAGCATAAACACAAGAAGCATACCTTATATATTTTTATTCATATCATTTAACAAAGGAAAACAACATTTAAAAATGATATGTTAAGAGTTCATTATTGGATTTCAGAGACACATTTCTGCTGAGTATGATTGCCTGGCATTGTTCCATGACTGATATGTTTGATACTTAAAGAAAAAAAATGAGGTAGTTTAGACCAAAAAGCTAAATTTAATTAAAGAGCTAGAAAGAGAAACTGATAGATCTCAAAAAATATTGCTTGAAGATTAGTCTTGTGCAATCCTTTTAAATATAGGAAGCAACAGTGTCAATGAGAAGTTATTCCATTTGTAATTATTACCATAATTTCGCCACTGAATTCTTATTCTCTTTCATTATAATTTTTTCCATAACATTCACTATATTTTAACATATCACTATACTACTATAAATGACAAGCAAAGAATTATTATATATTATGTATCTCTTCTGAAGTAGAGTCACCAGATTATGTGTTGGGAAACTCAACCCAAAAAATAATGAAAAAGAAGATAAAAATAAAATATTGGCACCATATTATATGGCAAGGATTTTGCATAGCAAAACAATAATATAAAATATAAATAGTATTTATGAATGGAGCCTAATGAGTGGGGGGATATTATACATATTAAAAAATATATGAATATCGATTAAGATCTTTAGGAATGCAAGTCAATATCAAAGCCTAACGAACTGATAAAGAATAATAGGTCCCAATGAGTGCATCACTTGATCACTTGAATCCCGTTATTCATCGATTTGCTCGAGCGGGCGCCAGTAACATTTCCATTGGACCCTATCACGTGCCAATGTAGCCCAATGGCATTTGGTTGATTCAGGAATACGAAGAGCCTCAAACCGTTCCTTCAGTGTCTTTACAAGGAAGTCATACCATCTTGTAGGTGGGGGGGCCACGTGATCTTTTGACATCCCGTGGGATCCAGTTGGTAACGGCACTAGTCCAGCGGTTGTCTCCAAATCGCATTACATGTCCAGACCATCTGATTTTCGATGCCTTGGCAAACGAGACAGCATCCCTGATTCTGGAATAGCGACGGAGGTCAGAACTCCTGAGTCCTTCTCTCACTTGAGTGAGGCGTGATATTCCAAGCATAGCTCTTTCGATTCCTCTCTGGGAGAACTGAATAGCATTCTCATCCTGCTTTCATAGGGCCCAGGTCTCTGAGGCATATGTTAATGCAGGGAGAACAGTGGAGTCAAAGAGATGTGCCTGGAGCCGGAGGTTCTTTGTCCTTTTTAGCTATTTCTTCGATGCCTTTGAAGGCATTCCATGCCGCTCTCTTCCTCCTGCACAGCTCAGGTTTTAGGTCGTTCATCATGTTTACTCGACCTAGGCAAAACTGCTGTAGAGATGTTTGTTCCATTGAGAGTGAATGGGGCCTCAGGAACTAGTTCATTCTTCATGAACATTGTTTTCTTTAGATTCAGCGTAGACCTACCTTTCCACATTCTCGGCAAAGTCAGCCAGATTTGTGCCGCTTGGCTAATGTTTGTGTTATTAGAACGGTCATCAGCGGCGGAGGTGGTGTAGTTGCCGACCATCTATCTTCACTCCCACTCCTTCCCCATTCTAATTGTCACATGATGTTTTCGAGGGTGGCACTGAAGAGTTTTGGTGAAATAGTATCACCCCTGTCGAACCCCTCTTCACTTAAGATACTTTGTAGAATGGTGAGATCCTGGTGGTGAATCCGTAATACAACTCACAAAGGATCTTGATGTATTGGGTTTGAACACCCTGTTTGGCTAGGGCTTCGATGACTGCTTCATTCTCCACAGAATCAAAGGCTTTCTGTAAATCAATGAACGTGAGCCAGAGCAGTATCTTGTACTCCCTACAAACCTGGTTGAGCTTGGTTACTGTGTAGATATGGTCAATTGTGCTGAATCCTTTCCCGAAGCCTGCTTGCTCGCATGGTTGTCCTTCATCTAGTGTTCTGCTAATCCTGTTCAGGATGACTCGTGTAAACAGCTTGTAGATGACGGACAACAGGCAGATGGGGCGATAGTTGCCGAAGTCGCGAATGTCTCCCTTCTTGAACAGTAGAACTGTCCTGCTGGTTTTCCATTGGGAGGGCACCTTGCATTCGGACAGGTAGCGTGTGAAGAGCCGAGCTAGTGTATTGATGTGTACCGATGGCAGATTCTTCAGGTGTTCGGGTCTGAGTTTGTCTGGGCCTGGTGCTGTTCCCTTCTTTACCGACCAGATGGCATGTCAGATTTCAGAAGGGAGAACGTTGGGAATGACATATCCATCCTGTGGAATTTGGTATTTGGGTAGGTGGATGTGGCTATTAAAGAGATTTGAGTAGAAGTCCTGGATAATCTTCTCCATTGCCTTTCTGGAAGATGTGATAGATCCATCAGGGCCGGAGGGCAGTCATCTTGGTCTTATAGTTGGCAAAGGACAGGCAGGCAGTGCGAATGCTTTTCCCGGCTTCTGCTGCATCTTCCAGTATTTCTGCTCTTCTGTCTTTGAGGTCTTCTTTTATCGCTTCTCTGCACCGTTTAGCAAGCTTGGACGTTAGCATTTGGTCTCCTGAGGCTCGCGCCTTGCCACATTGGCGAATGAGCTCAAGAGTTTCTGAAGACAAGCCGTCCTTTTTGTGTCTTTTGCTCTCTCGGCATTCTTCGCACAATCATGGAGGTGCTGAACCAGTCGGTTGTTGTATTCTCCATCGAGGTCGTCAATAATGGTATCTTCCCATGTTGCTGCAATGGTGCCAAAGAGTTCCCAGTTGGTGGTTGTTCTGGGATTCTTTTCTTAAACTTTGCAGCCTTTTTGGGAAGTAGAATTTTGCACCTAAGGAGACGTGATCCAATCCTATTTGGAATTTGGGGACGACAGCAACATCGGTCAGACAAAACCGTCGATTGAAGATGATGTGGTCAATTTCATTGTGGAACTGTCCGCCAGGAGATTCCCATGTCCAACGTTTCGCTTCAGCTTTCTGGAACTGTGAGTTCCCATGAATGGTCTTGGTGGACATGATGAACTCAGACAGTCTCTCACCCTGTTCGCTCCATTCTAGGCCATGGGTCCCGATGTGGAGTTCTTCAGCTGATCTTCTTGGTCCTATCTTGGCACTAAAATCACCGACTATGATCTTGTAGAAGGTGTGATCTTTTTATAGAACTCCTCCAATTCCATGTAGAATTTCTCAATTTCATCTTCTTTGTATGTGTTTGTTGGTGCGTAGACAATGAAGATAGAAATTGCTGGCAGTGGGGCACATCTCTTCAAGTGTAATCATCCTATTCGGTTTGTTAGACATTCAAATGAATCAATGTTGACGGCCATGTTCTTGTTGACAAGGACACCAAAGCCACCGACGCCTCTTTCATCGCATGTTCCAAGGAACAATTCTTCTCTGGTGTCAAATACAGCATGATGAAACTGACGCCTCCTCGTCTCAGTCAGACCAATGATGTCGGTCAGACCAAATAAATACATGAATGAATGAATGAATTATTCATTCATTCTTTATGAATAAAGAATTATTTGCAACATCTGAACTACATATACTGCCATGTATTTATTTATTGATGATCTCTAAGGAAAATATGGCAAATCATATAACAGAATATTAAACAGATATGGAAAACATTTGATTATTGTTTGAAACAAAGTTAACGTAATGTAAGATAATTAAGCAAAGAATCATAGAAGATGATGGTATTGGATAACTTCATTTTTGTGTGCAATACAAGTAAAATTGATAAACAGGTAAAACATAAGACAAACCAGTAGACTGACAAAATAACTCTAGTGGCATGTAGAATAAGGTGTTGGGGAGAGAACTGGCAGAAAGTTATATAATTAAGAGAAAAATTAAAAAGTACTTTATCAGAATTGTCAGAATTGTATGAGATAATCCCAAATTAGTATTATTTCAACAAAGAAAATCTCAAAAAATAAGTTAAAAATACATAAAAATCTTGGTGGGAAAAGCAGATTGCTGTGGTGAATGTCGTGAATTTTATGTCTTGTTTATTTATGTAACCATGTGCCAATTATAGCCTTATTATTAAGATCAGTAACCCACCCTGGAGAATTATAAATAAGCCAAGAACTGGAGATTCCACATATGTACTGCATACCTAGTTGTGATCCTGTCTCTGTATTCAGGCATCACCCCCAGTGTTCCCTAGATGGTGTTCACCTGGGTTTTACCAAATGCATGGCAAGAAACTTAACCCTGTATTATCTCTATGTTCTTTAATACATATATGTTTTAAATCAAGACCTGAGGTCACACCCAAGGTTGTTTAGCTGTTTAACACAGGACTGATATTTCAGTTCTTGGACTTGGTGGCACTCATGACCATCAGGCAGTTTCAGAGGCCAGGAGTCCAATTCGAAGGCTCACCCATGCAAGGCATATTCTTGGCTGCTCATCATATTCCAATACTGACAATGAGGTCTAATGTCTCAATGCTTTATTCATATGTATTCAAAATGTTTTTAAATATTTTTAATTCCTGTAGGTATTTTTTCTTGTCCCACTAGTACCAACTATTACTCATCCTTTTTCTAAGTCTCTTTTTGGATGGATTTAGTATAATATAATTCAAACCACTGTTTGAACTGATTAGAAAAACACCACCACCAGTTTGCTGTTTGTTTGCAGCTATGGCTTTGTTGATCTCTACTGAGCATTGATCTTTACATAAAACTTCACATTCTGTTTGTTGTTATTGAAAACATCAGCAGACAATCTGACTTTTACTAGGACATAAATCCAAATAAACAATTAGGTTGCTCTACTAATTGGCTTTTTAAAGTGTCAGATGCTCTTTTTCATGAAACTCTAGGGAATGATCACTTTTCTCACAAGCAGGCATTGTGAAGGAACAGAACTTCATAATTGCTTATGATAGTCTCCATAAGTTTTTAATCATTTGTAATCTTTAATGTCTTAGGAAAAGCATATATTTGTAAGCAGCCTCATATCATGCATTGAAATATAAAAGAAAATACAATATGAAATAGAACTTTATGTGTGGCCGACTATATCCTTTTGGTAAATTTAGCCTTCAGTAAAACTCTCAGGTGTGCAGACTGATCTGAACTCTTTTGAGTGTGTCACAAGTCAAATTAGACATGCAACTTCTGCAGAGAGAAAACAAGTAGTTTTCAGTATGTAAGACATAGATAAAAGGAAAATAAGGATTTTTAAAAAGACTATTAGTTCCAAAGAAAGATAACTGTATTTTAGTTTAACAGACACATATAAATATAAATACATAAATGTGTAGTTCAGAGGCACTATGATTTTCATCCTAAGATACTTTACAAAGAAGTGTTTAAAAATATTGAAACTGAGGCTGCACCCAGAAAAGGGTGGACTCCTTTAGATGCAGAATAGTCTAAAGGTTATGAAAAGAATATGAAAGGGTTAACAGTATGAGCTCAACAATACCTGCCCAAAAATTTAGCTTAATTCTTATATATGCAAAAGACTGGAAGCTAAAATAGTTTGGAAAATTGCTTAGTCTCCTCCCAAAACCCATTTGATTTTTCAAGCTCCTGTTCTCTTTTAGCATGTATTTCTCATTTCTCTTTTTCTTCTGTGCTTTTGTTCCACTCCAGAGAAGTCTTTTTTTTATTGAACATGTATTTCTCTCGTTCTCCTCCTCTCATACTTCTATAACTCATTTCATTAAATAAAAGCTATTTTATTTCAAAATAGAGAAACCCTTGACCTCACTATATAGGAAGGAGTTTTCTCATGCTCACATTTCAGTACTTATCAACAGGTCAGCAATATTGTGTTAGAAACAGAAGATATCTCAGAATTTGCTTTGTGAAAGAAACAATTTTAGACCCTCCGTACATTGATTTACTATTCCACATTGCCCAATGCCTCTAATTCTGTATTTAACTATATATAACGACAATTCAATACAATTTATTTACATTTCTCTGTCTCTCTCCCTTCCCCCACAACCCTCTCATATTTTTCCCACACCAAATATTACACAGGACTTTCCTGGCTCTGCCATCAGGTGTAAAACTGAGATCAGCTGTGTGCAAAGAAAACATTCAACCTGCTGTATCATATCTCCAGACCCTTCTATTTCTATTTCATTTCAGAATACAATATCCTTAATGCAAATGTCATGTATTTATCTTCTTAATTCTCAGATCTATTTCTTTTTCTTCATACTAGGTGAACAAAAATGTTCTATCACTATCACAACCTTCCCATTGATCATCTATTTGCTAGAGCAGGCACCGTAATATCTCCTTATGTCCTGCCTCATGCTAGTAGAACCCAAAGGCATCCGCTTGCTCCAGGAACATAAAGAGCAAGATATTATCAAACCATTATATTAGGTCATGGGAATGACCTAATATAAACGTTACTGGCATTTGGCATATCAAATACGACACAAGCAGCTTGCCAGGCTTGCCGCGGCGGGTGGCATTCCTCTTTATTGATGAACCGCGGCAGCCGCCAGCGGCCACGCCGAGCCAGCCTGTGATAGTCTGATATGCTGGGTGGAGTTGTGATGAGAAAGAAGTCCAGATGTGGAAAACGGTGGCCTCCATGGAGTCGGTGGAGGGGGGTGTCGCTCTGGCTTGTTGTGAGGCTCTGCTGGGGTGGCAGGCCAGGGCTAGAACCCGAAATGCCTCCAGGGAGCCTCATAAGTGGCAGGGCACAGGGAGAGCAAGTAGCAGCTCTACCCCATGTCTGAGAGTCTCTGGTTCAGCATACCTGGGCCGGATTAAAAAAAAAAAAAAACTGCTGCAGGGTGGGTGTCGATGATCCGGGCTGTGATAGTCTGGTCTGCTGGGTGGAGTTGTGATGAGAAAGAAGTCCGGATATGGAAAACGGCGGCCTCCATGGAGTCGGGAGATCGCCTGGCTTGTTGTGAGGATCTGCTGGGGTGGCAGGCAAGGGCTAGAACCCACCATGCCTCCCGGGCGCCTCATGAGCAGCTGGGCACAGGGAGAGCAAGTAGCAGCTCTGCCCCATGGGAAGGGAGTTTTCCTTGCACGCAGCCGGCCTGTGCTGGCCCGAGTTCGATTCCAGCATCCCATATGGTCCCCTGAGCACTGCCAGGAGTAATTCCTGAGTGCAGAGCCAGGAGTAACCCCTGAGCATCGCCGGGTGTGATCCAAAAAAAGAAAAAAATGAAAGAGCCTCTTCTAATTGCCCTACTTGAACAAAAATGTTGACAGAAGTAATGTGTCATATTAAAAATTATTTATAGATGTAGATAATTCATATTGTCAAAAAGACAAATATTCAAGAAATATATACATAATTTATATTCAAATCACACAAGCTATGAAAACCAAAAGTCTTATAAACATATTTGTATGTCATTTTAACAAAATGGTGATTATGGACTTATAAAATTATATAATATTTATTTCAGATAATTTAAAACCATCCCAAGTACAACTAAATGTTAAACTCTATTGAGGGTATTGGAAGCATACCCATAATTGTGCAGGAGCTATTCCTGTTTCTTTGACCCCTAGAAGTGCTCAGGTAGCACTTCCATATGCAGTGCAGTTTCATACTCCTTGTATATCTCTCCAGTACATACATACTTCTTAATGCTACACTTATATCCTCATCCAGTATCTTTTTAAAATGCACATTTTTCTAGCAAGGTGACTCCTTGACATTTAGAGATAAATCTATAGTCTATTCTTCCTGTGTTTTGATTCTATACTTGTGAGGCATTTATTCTTCCTCTTTTATTTCCTCCCCAAAGTTCATAATACATATGTATTATATAAAACATATGTGTAGACCCTTAAATTATGATTCTTTACATCTATATAACCATTGCCTTTACGTTAAAAAGTGGGAGAAATAAACTGCAAAAGAAACTTCATGGAAATTTGGTAGAGAACTTATCAGATCATCTAGAAATACTAAGCAGGAACATCATGAAGAATTTTTTTTTTATTGTCAGAAATAAAAAAAATTTTTAATGCAAAAAAAAACCTGAATGGCAAAAATAATCCTGACAAAATTGTCAAAACATCGTTATAGCTCTCTGAATTTAAGGAACACTACAAAGTGATAGTACTTAAAACAGTATGGCATTAACATAAAATAGACAAACATCAGTATAAGAAAATTAAGATGAGACTGTAAAAATATTCCATAATAAACGTTGTTGGAAAAACTCAACAACTACATACTAAAAGAAATAAACTAGGGTACGATCTTACATCATACGAAACAGTGAACTCAATTAAAACAAACCATAAACCGTATGGTCTGCTTATTAAAACAAACGATAAACTATGAAAGCCTTGGAAAAAATAGGTGATAATTTTCTCAATATCATCCTTATTTAGGCACATGTGGATATGTCTTCAATATCAAGAGAAAAACAGGCAAGTGAAAAACTAAAACTACACTATATGGCTTCTGGAGATTGTGTCCTTATTTTTTGAGTTGGGAGGGAACGCCCACACCCTATAGTGCTCAGGGATTAGTCTTATTCTGTGTTTAGAGTAAGACTCAGGTTCCCTGACGGTACTTAGTCTAGGAATGGAATTCCTCATTCTAGGAATGGAATAAAGGTCAGGCACAAGTGATTGAAATCCCTTAACCCTCATATAATCTTTCTGATCCTCATCTGTAAATTCAATGTATGAAATATCACTGAAATTAAAAGGCAACTTATCAGACATAAGGAATATCTATAAATCATGCAGACAAGGGGTTAATACCTTCAATTATATAATGAAATCAAAAAGTTTAATACTATAAATTAAACAACTAAATTCATAAAATGGGCAGATAAACATGATCTAAAAAGGCATATAGGTAGCCAACAGGCACAGAAAAAAGATAATTATCTATTATTATTATAAAAATATAAATCTAAACAATGAATTTATCATATCCACTAAGAAAAATTAACAAGAAGGAACAAGTGTTAGTAAGTTGTAGAGAAAAGAGAAAATCAGGCCCTATGATGGGAAAAGAAATAAATGCAGTCATTAAGGAAAACAATATTCACTTTCTGAACAAAAAATTCTGTCAGAATCTTATGGTTCAGACACTCCACTTTGTGGTATTTCTTCTAATGATCCAAAAAAGTCACTCAAGAAGATATATACACTCAGCAAGTTCATCACAGCATTATTTAAAATTGCCAACACATGTAAATACAATAGTTGTCCACTGATACATATAGTGTACTATTAAACTATAAAAATGATAATAGCCTTTTTCAAGATGGGTGGTTGTAAGAGATATTGTGATATGCAAATATCAATATATAAAACTTACATAATTTTTCACTATGTTAAAGCCTATACCCATAGTATTTTGTTTCAATATTTCATTCCTTTATTATACATATTTTAACTGGTTTGTAATTCCTATGTGTATGAGACATGTAAAAAATTTTTACCTAGTTCCAAAGTCACATCCAGGGTGCTTTATCTTTAGAATGACCTGATAATACAGTTTCTGGAGTCTTTCCACTGAAATTTGGCTTGCAGATTTTTTTTCTCAGTTTTTAATACTGAAATTCCTTTTGTAGCTGAGTCAGTTTCTTGTTTGTTCATTTTATAACTCCATCATTCTCCCAAAGATTCCAATAATTTCTTAACATAGAACAATTTCACTAAGGGCAGAAGTCATAGATATTGTCCACTGGTGTCTGCTAAAAAGTTTAATTTCTTCTGAGTATCCAAGGATACCAATTAAAATGTTGATATCCATACTTAAAAAATTTAGCATCTCAGATATTGTATAATGTTCTTAGTGCTGTACATTGCTTTATATATTAAAATAAGTGATAAGAACTTAGCCAAGTTATATTTAAAAAAACTAAACTTAAAATTATGAATTTATCATATCATAAAATAGTAAATATTGATTTCTCTTAATATTTGAAAATATTAAAGAGCTTTTCATAGATAATTATGCAACTGATGAAGTAAAATACATATATATATATATACCCTGACAACCAAAATGTTGTGAAATATCAATATTTTAATACACTCATTCATAATCCATTGAAAATGTGTATGCATATGTTTGTATATAGATTTCTATAGCAGCTCTGCCAAGGACATGGGGCAGAGCTGCTACTGGCTGCTACTGGCTCTCCCTGTGCCAGCCGCTAACGAGGCGCCCGGGAGGGATTGTGGGTTCTAGTCCTGGCCCGTCACCCCAGCAGAACCTCGCAACAAGCCAGACAACCCCCCACTCCATAAGGGCCTCCATTTTCCACATCCAGACTTCCCCCTCATCAGAACTCCACCCAGCAGACCAGCCTATCACAGCCCGGCTCAATGAGATCCACCCTGCAGCAGTCTTTTTTTAAATCCGAACCAGGTATGCTGATCCAGAGACTCACAGACATGGGGCAGAGCTGCTACTGGCTGCTACTGGATCTCCCTGTGCCCAGCTGCTCACAAGACACCCGGAAGGGATGGCGGGTTCTAGCCCTGGCTCGCCACCCCAGAAGAGCCTCACAACAAGTCAGACGACCCCCCACTCCATGAGGGCCTCCATTTTCCACATCCGACTTCCCCCTCGTCAGAACTCCACCCAGCAGTCCAGCCTATCACAGCCCAGCTTGTGCAGCCACTTGCGGCCACGCAGTTCATCAATAAATGCTGGATTTAGAGATGACTATAAGAGTATGCTACCCACACGGCAGAGCCTGGAAAGCTACCTGTGTTGTATTTGATATGTCAAATACCAGTAAAAATTATAGACCTCATTCCCATGACCTGATGGAATGGTTTGAGACTGGAGCAAGCAGATGCCCTTGGGCTCTACTTGCATGAAACAGGACATATGGAGATGTTACTGGTGCCTGCTAGAGCAAATCAATGATGAATGGGAAGACAGTGAGAGTGATAGAATTTATGTATAAAAATATAAATCTTGTGTAATGTTTTATACCAGATAAATCAGATTATGACATGAAGAAAAACTCAACAAGTTCAAATTTAACTTATATATTTACCTTTTTTATTTACTATTGAATCTTTATAAAAAGAAATAAAGCATAATAAAAATATTTTCCTTTAATTTTTTAAGATTATTTCCCCACAAAGTTTGTTTTTTTTAAGGCTTAATTTTCTTCTTTAATAAATCTAAAAATTAAATACAGTATATTTTAATATTTTAAAATAATTCTGGAATGAAACTATTCCAAACAATGTTAAATGATCTTTAACTAAATGTCCAGTCTACGCTCTTCATATGACATCGGATAAACAACTCTAATGATTTCTTGCTTAGGTAAGCTATTAACATTCATAGAGCATCTATTACTGAACTTGATTACCTTGTGTATCAAAGTGACAGATCTACAGCCTCTATGACAGTATTTCAACTCACAAGCACTCATGGCCAATTAATCCCTTATGAATCAGACCAGAGTTAGCCAATTGTGACAGCTTCAGAAGTGTGTCAGCTCTCCTTGAGAAAGGACACCACAGTATCCTTTATCACTGTAAACTCAGAGTACTAAGTAAAAGCAAAGTTGGATTTAAGCATACCTGTTTCTGGAACACTTTTTGTTGTTGTTGTTAGATTCTAGATTTAGTCTCAAAAAATATCTTTCAATTCTTGATGTGAGACAAAGGAGTGATAGCACAGCGGGTAGGGTATTTGCCTTGCACACGGCCAACCTAGGTACAATCTCCGGCATCCCATATGGTCCCCAAGCACCGCCAGGAGTAACTCCTGAGCAAAGAGCCAGGAGAAACCCCTGAGCATTGCCGGGTGTGACCCAAATATCAAAAGACAAACAAAAAATAACTTAGTATAAACATTTTTAAAGAAAAATATAATCTTAGGAAAATAAGATGTTAGGTTTACTGTTAGTCTAATGTTAATGGAGTTTTAACTTAGCAATAGTCTTAGGTATATTTTAACTATAAAATGTACCAAAGGTAACATCTTTCTGTCTCTGTATGTATTCTTACTCTCAAAATAAAGTTGCATAGTTTTGTGTTTTTAAGGCTTCATATTCCATTATGTAAAACAAGTCATTATTATGCTAAAATTATACCATTAATTTATTTTTTTGCTTTAACAAAATAAATTGTAACATGAATAAATTCATCCTCACATAATCAATTAGACTCTATAGGCATATCAAAGAAGGAATTATTATACATAACTATTTAGTAAAAAGATTTGTGAGTATTAATTAACTATACAATATAGAAGTTCCTTCTCTGTAGAGAAAAAGAATAGATTTGTAAAGATTAAAATTTATTTTAGGGAGTCACACCCCACGATGCTCAGGGTTTTTATTCAGGGCTCTTCACTCAGGAATTACTCCTGGCAGTGTTCAGGGAACCATATGGAATACCAGGGATTAAAACAGATGTTGGTCGCTTTCAAGGCAAACGCCCTACCCACTGTGCTATTGCTCTGGTCCCTAGATTAAAATTGTTGTGAAGAGATTAAAGTCATGAAAATATAGATTATTCTCATAGAGCTAGATTAGGGGAAATATGTATCATCAAATTCACTTTTCTGCCTAACTAATAAATTCATTAAAACAGAAATATAATTTAACAAAACAAATTTGGAGGATATGTGCTCAGGGCTTACTCCTAACTGTGTTCAGGTATTATTACAAGCAGGACTTGGAGTACTACATGGAGTGCTTGGGATTAAACCAGGTTGGCTCTATGCAAGGTAGGTGCTTTATTCACTGCCTTTCCAATATTTAATGTGCATTTTATAACCTAAGAATGGCAAAACCCTCATATGATCCTTGTAGTGTACAATTAACAATTATTTGAGTAGGGGGACACTGCTCAGGGCTTACTCCTTCTATGCTCAGTGATCACTTATGGCACTGCTCAAGGTACCAGGGGAGATGCTGGGAATCAAACTCTAGTACACCACATGCAGACTTAGCACCTTAGCCTTGGTTTATTTCTCCAGCTGAATAATTAGTCTATTTTTCTTTGTTCTTTTGTTGGTGTTGTTGTTTTGGGGTGACACTCACTAGTTTTCATGGCTTACTCCTGGCAAACTCAGGGGAACGCATGATGCTGGGATGTAATAATGCTCAAGCAGCTATCTCTTCTAGCCCCTACCAACAATTTGCTTTTAGTTTAATGTTATCACAATCACGATCTTCCCATTGATCATCTATTTGCTAGAGTGGGCACCAGTAATGTCTCCATATGTCCTGTCTCATGCCAGTAGAGCCAGGGGCATCGGCTTGCTACAGGAACATAAAGAGCATCAAACCATTATATTACGTCATGGGAATGACCTAATATAATTGTTACTGGAATTTGGCATATCAAATACAACACGAGAAGCTTGCCAGGCTTGCCGAGCGGGAGGCAAACTCTTTTAAACACCCACTTCCAAATAAAGCATTTATTGATGAACCGCGGGGTCACAGGCGGCGGCGTGAGCCGGGCTGTGATGGGCTGGTCTGCTGGCTGGAGTTCTGACAAGAGGGAAGTCCAAATGTGGAAAATGGCGGCGCCCGTGGAGTGAGGGGGGGGTGATCTGGCATGTTGTGAGGCTCTGCCGAGGTGGTGGGCCAGGGCTAGAACCCGCCATGCCTCCCGACTGCATCATGAATGGCTGTGCACAGGGAGAGCAAGGAACAGCTCTGCCCCATGTCTGAGAGTCTCTGGACCAGCATACCTGGGCCGGATTGAGGAAAAAAGCTGCTGCAGGTTGGGTGTCGATGATCCGGGCTGTGATGGGCTGGTCTGCTGGCTGGAGTCCTGACGAGGGGAAGTCCAAATGTGGAAAATGGCGGTGCCCTTGGAGTGGGGGGGGTGGTCTGGCATGTTGTGAGAGACTCTCAGACATGGGGCAGAGCTGTTCCTTGCTCTCCCTGTGCACAGCTGTTCATGAGGCAGTCGGGAGGCATGGCGGGTTCTAGCCCTGGCCCACCACCTCTGCATAATGTTATACATTATAAATTAATTTCTGAGGCTGATTAAAATGTCAATAAAACCATACAGTTCTGCCTATACAGAAGGTACAAATGCAATACAAATTACACACACTCTAAAAATATATCCAACTAGCAGTTCATTAATGGAGTGCCTTAAAAATTCTCTCTAGTGCTATAATATTTGAACATAATTTGACTAAAAAAAGTGCTATAATATTTGAACATAATTTGACTAACAATTATTTCTAAATATGACAATATTAAATCTTATATAATTCAAAAGGATGTAGAAATCCAGGTATGGAATTTGAGTTCAATGTTTTTAAATTTTTGGTGTTGGGCCAACCACACCTGTTTACCTGTTTGTTCCCACAGCTTACTCTAGTCTTACTTCAGTCTGTACTACACTCCTGATGGCAAAGCTGGGTAGACTCTGTGTGAGATAAGAATCTTTACCCACTCTACTATTCCTCTCTAGCCCCAAGTTCCTAAACTTTTAGATGTCAATTGTAGGGCAGAAGACGTAGGAGGCATAATGAAGAGAAGTTGTATGAAGATCTGATCATTAATATAAAGCTATTATTTTCACAGAGTAATGCCCTAATCATCAATTTTTATCCATTTGTAATTAATATAATTAAAGATAATTATTCTGTCACAGTGCTTTTGTGGTCTTCATTAATTCAAATATATAATTGCATAAATTTTGGTCAGCTGGAAAAGGAGGTTTTAAGAATTCACATAAAAAATCACTCTAAGCAAATTTTTAAAATGTCCCTATGTGAAAGTTGATAATATTTTTCTAAAGTCACTGAATTAATATATCCTATTGATAGTTAAAATAGTGATATGTGATCATTAAGGACACAAATCTAAACTAAATTCTTTAAAAAGTACAAACTTGTTTTTGAAAATCAATAATCTCTTCCAAAACAGTCAAAGGATGGTAGTTTATCTGGCTTTACTCTTCCTATATGCGCTGAATTATGAACAAATTAGTAGATTTTAGAATATAGACATATTTAGATATCACTAGTATAGAATGTCCACTAATAATCTGTTCTAAGAGGACTTCTTTCCTACTGCAGAAAGTCAGAAATATGGCAATTTTTCTCCACCTCATGAAAAGAAGTACATGCCAGCTCATTTTTCAGTAGACTAAGCTACATAATGAAAAGTTTTTCTCAAGTGAAAACGGATGGTATGGGTGAATGCCAAATAGATGTGTATGTCACTTTAACATGAAATTCTAAAAGCCTCTTTTTCAAAATGGAAGAGTTCATCTCTTTATGCTAGAAATTGCATCAGTGTATTTACATATAGAAATTTGAATTATTTTGGTCATTTAGAACTGAATTAAATTTTTGCAGTGAATATTATTTACTGTGGATTACTCAATCATAAATAAATCATAGTCAATTTGACTTTATACACATTGTGACAAATCCAATAGATAGATGTCTTTCTCCTCTGTTATATTTACATTATAAGCCATTATTTTGTAGCGATATTTGATTGCAAGCAATGGGAAACTTATTTAGTAGATTGAGGGTATTGAAAGACATTTTTCAATGGTTCACACACAGTTCAGCTTCTTCTGTGGGTAGAGATTCAGATGTCCTTTTCTGTGCTTAGATATTAAAAGACATTCACATTGATCAATATTGGAAGATACAGTGTCTTCCTTCAAGGCAGTATATTTAGTGTTCTCCTTTAATAAAGAAAATGTTTAGACTGACACTATCTTATAATAGTGATGCTCCAAAATGTAGAATTTATGATCTGTGATGTAAATATACTGTATAGTCACTATTCCCCAAAGTCTGAGTTCAATGTCCTAGAATTTATCAATAAATATTTGGACATCAAGATTAGATTAATCCCTGTGACTAATAAACATATTTTCTGACACAGACTTCTTACAATGATTATAAGTACATGATAACTCATGATTGGTAGGTAAACATTTGTGAGTTCTTAACAGAGATATCTTTGTCTTCAAAAGGACAGGTATGTGGTGAAGAGTTATTTTCAGTGGAAGTAGATCATAAATTTAAATTATATGTGATCCACTAATACTATACATTATTAGTGTATTTATATTATCTAATAAGCCTGTCTTATCAACTGTATGCTCATTTGTGAAGTTTGATTACTACTATCTAATTTTCAGTAAGTAAAACCATGCAACACCAGCACAGTGTTAAATTTTAGCAAATAAAGTTTTTAAGTATTAAGTTAACTACTTATATTTTCTAGTGTCCATCAAATCAGACTGTGGGTAATAAATTGTTCTATCAAATTTGTAAAAAAAATTCATGATTTCTGTTTTAAAGATGCATTTAATGCCATTGCAAACCTGTGCTATTCTGTTCACTGAAGCCCAACTTGGCACCCCAAATAGTTGACCCCAACTATTAGCCCAGTTGAATCTAATAGAGTGTTAACAAAGATCATTTCCCAGAATTGCTGAAAACAGCCACAGAGCACTAAAATCACTCACATCTACTCTCTTGCCAGCAAAGTTATTGTCTGTCTCTTCTTCAGGTCATCACATTCTTCAATTCTGAAACCTATTCTGTTTTATAGCTTAAAAGACTTGTTTTATCCAGCTAACTAACCAACTGTTCTTGACTCTTCAGATGTCTTCAAATAAAAATTTTTGTACATTAAGTAAGTTGGAATGATATTTGACTGGTGCGGCGAATTTGGGGAGACTATCAGAAGAGGGCATACCTAAAACATAATGATGATTTTTTCTTGCCCACAACAAGAGTTTAGCCACAAAATAAAAGAACTACGGGTTACTTCCTTATAACTATCATTTTCTGATTCTTTGTAGCGCTTGCAAAACAGTCTTTAGATTGTATTAATATACTTCGATAGAATTATTTCCAGAAATATTTTTTCTAGAATTTCAATACAGAAAACTGACCATAAAGCAACTCATTTTATAAAAGATAAAATTATTGTTTGACAATTTTATTTACAAGATTTTGCATCTAAATTGTCTAAATACTTGATAATATGATCACAATTGTGAATTACCTATCATCTCTTTTATATTTTCCATATTCTAACAACATTTGGATTTTAAGGATAAGAAAGGTGACTACGTTCATTGGAAATTTTTCACGCTGATTTTCTGGCTTTATAATTGCTTATTTCACAGTTACTAAAAATCATGTTACCATATTATCTATCAATTAGAATATCTAGTTGCTATCATCCTCTATTTTAAGAACTCTTTATATACATCTCACTGTATATATCAATTTTAAAAGCAAACTGTCAAACTAAATTATTAAGAAGTTATTTTATATATTATGACAAAATCAACTCACAGTCAATTAGTAATGTGATAAAATTGTTTGCATTGGAAACACTTGTTGCAAAGAACTTATGGAAAAACAACTCCACCAGTTCTAAATTAGGTTGTGTATAATAAGTGAGATAAGACTGCTGTGAAACAAATTCCACTAATGACAAAACATGTATAGCATGGAGAGATGAAGAAGAACTTTCTGACACTGGATAATCAAGATGCACACTTGTTTCTGTACAACTAAATAGTTCTTGAATTATTGTATGTCTAAAATATAAATATTGGGGCTGGAGAGAGAGTGGCCAGGATACTTTCCTTGGAAGTCATGGTTGACTTCGTTTCAATTCATGAAACCCCGTATTCCCCATGCCCAGCCAAGAGGGTTTCGTGAAAGCACTCAGAAAAAAGCCAGGAGCATAGTTGGCTGAAGTGTCCAAAACAAACATACATACATAAACAAAAAGCTTAACCTCAAATAACTAAATGAGAAAATAAGCAAGCAAGTAATTTTAAAAAAATGGGGAGAAGAGTTGAACAGTTATCCAAAAAGACAAAGAGATGACTAACAGTTACACACAAAAGATTGCTAATTATCACATTATCAGAGAAAAAGTAGTCAAAATTACAATGATTATCACTTCAGGCCTAATATACTAAATCAAAAAGTCTAGAAAAAAGTGCAGGCAGGTATGTGAAAAAGAAATCATCATTCACTATTATGGGAACATAAACTTCTCCAGTTAATAATATAAATAACACATTATCTAGTAATTCCATTCCTTGTTATCGATCACAAGAACATAAAAACACTAATTCAAAGTATATATGTACATCTAGATTCATTTATGTGTCATTTAAATGCCCAAATTTTATTTTATTTATACACAGTGAAATTTTAGTTATCTATTAGAATATATAAAACATTTTCTGTTATAATAACATGAATGAAACTGGAGAATGTCATGATGAACCAAGCAAGATATAGGGCAAAAGAAAAAAAAAGGCTGTCTCATTGTTTTGTGATATAAAATGTATGCCCATACAAGTGAGATAAACAATTGTAACTATTATGCCCAGAAACACAAAACTTCAAAGTGTGACCACAGCTCTGCTTTTATCAAGGTAGGAGTGGGCTGAAGTTACCCAGCATACTGTAGTAGAGGAATCCTAAGATTTTGCCTTTGGGCTTAGTATGGCAACATAATACCTCAAAAATATTTTAAAAAACACAGAAGGAAAACATTTTAAAATGTATAATAACGTTTATATATAATAAAAATAATTGAAACTGCTTTTCTACATAACCATATAGGCTGACTTACTTTTCAGAGTACAGCATGGCTCTTTTTATGAAATAATGCAATGCGATATCTATCTAAATATATTTTATATTTATGTAAAATTTTTATATAAAATACAGTGAAGTGATCAAGTGATATACATCTATATCAATATATAGATGTATATATTAATATATACATCAATATATATTTATATCTGTATATGTATATACATGCATATATTGTATGTATGCAAAATACATATACAAAATGTATATGACATACATACATACATATATATTTTATACATACATACAAAATCTCACAAGGGTAATTTTGAAAGATTTTACCTATTAAAACTTAAATTTTGCGGGACAAAATATACTTCACAATTTCATTACTTAAAGTTAATATATAGCTGAACTCAAAGACAATATCATCAAATGTTGAGGAACTGCTACAAAAATCGTAAAATAAATAAAATAATTAACCCTAACTAAAGCTAAAATGGATCTTAAATAAATCTATGCAAAAGCACAAGCTCTATGAATATCTGAGATATTTTACAAAGTAACATTTACATTCATCAAAATGTCAATAAAGTAAAACATAGCAGGGATGGAAATAACTTCTAGCTTAAAGACTGCTAAAATACAAAACATATTAAATGCACGACTCTTGATTAGATACTGAACTTAATCAGAAAAACAGATCAATGAAATGTAAATGTAGACAATAGTGTATATGGGATTTCAATAGTTACATTTTAGAGTACTACATTTTTGTGTCTTGAATATAAGAAAAAAAATCTTCTTTCTAAAAAGTACATGTCAAAATAGTAACAAAGAGTCATGATGCATGTATTTTACTTTTGAAAGCTTCAACATGAAAATATTGTAAATAATTGTAAAATATTTTGTAAATAATTGTGTAAAATACTGACAATTGCTGAGAGTAATTATTTAGGAATTTTAAGTTGTTTAGGACTTTACAATATTTTCAGAAAAAGGTTGGAATGAAAATAGTATATATATGTACTTATCAAGTATTATATGTGTGTATATATACATATATATATATATATATATACTTATCAAGGTACTTAGGTACCTTTTAAGTACATAAGAGATGATGACTAGTTTGAAAATCATTGTCTCAAGCAGCATTCTCTAAAGGATTACCTATGATCATTTAGAGTGCTAGAGTTGATTTCTCCTTTCTCTCCTAGAATCATCAAAGGAAAGGAGATTTAAATATATTTGATAACTTTTTATTATAGGGATATAAATAGTAAAATGTATTTTTTCATTCTAGTAATTACATATTAGAATTTTCTAAAAGGGCAGGCCTCTGTTTATATAAAATATTTATATGTGAAATATAGCAATTTTCACATACTACAGAAATGAGGTTTACTTAGACTCATAACTGGAGGCCTGAAATAAAATTTAATTCCATTTCTATAAAAGCAAATAAAATCCATCCTTTATCCATTTATAGACAAGTGAACACTTTTTTTCTGGCACAGACACCGACAGAATGGAGAGACAGATAAGTAGGCAGGATGAATATATTACCCATTCATATCCTAAAGGGAAGAGTGCTGTGCAACAATAAAGTGCCAGTTACGCATAAAACTATTAAGCAGGAGACATAAAATTACAATTATCTAAAAGCTTCAGTAAACAAGTGCATTTTATGGCATGACAAAAGCTAACAAAAAATGACAAAAAGTGTGGGGAGAAAGCCACGATAAAGATAAGTCACCAAATTCCTTTGCTCAGAAATAACTGATATTTTATGACTTAATTTACAGAAAGTAAACGCATATAAAAATAAAAGCCAAATTTTAAGTAGGTATGTAGTTTTGGAGGAGTAAAGAAAGATGTAAGGAACATTATTATTATTATCATTTATCCACCAACACTTGCATACATTATTTATATTATATGTTCCATTAAATATGGAAAAATTATAAATTGATCTAAGGCTTAATTTTGGTTATAACTGAAGTTTTAAGCATATAAAATTCATTGAAATGTTATAATTCAAAATAATATGTCTATTAATTTTAATCAACATTTATTGACAATAATAGGAGGGATGGCGGGTTCTAGCCCTGGCCTGCCACCCCAGCAGAGCCTTTGCAACAAGCCAGAAGACCCCCACTCCATGAGGGCCTCCATTTTCCACATCCGGACTTCCCTCGTCAGAACTCCACCCAGCAGACCAGCCTATTTCAGCCCGGCTCATCGAGCTCTACCCTGCAGAAGTCTTTTTTTTAAATCCGGCTCAGGTATGCAGGGCCAGAGACTCACAGACATGGGGGTAGAGCTGCTACTTGCTCTCCCTGTGCCCAGCCGCTCACAAGTTGCCCAGGAGGGATGGCGGATTCTAGCCCTTGCCCTCCACCCAGCAGAGCCTTGCAACAAGCCAGATGACCCCCAACTCCATGAGGGCCTCCATTTTCCACATCCGAACTTCTCTCTCGTCAGAACTCCACCCAGCAGACCAGCCTATCACAGCCCGGCTCGCCGGGGCCGCAAGTGCCCGTGCGGTTCATCAATAAATTCTGGACTTAGAGATGACTACAAGAGTATGCTACCTGCACGGCAGAGACTGGCAAGCTACCCGTGTTGTATTTGATATGCCAAATACCAGTAACAATTATAGACCTCATTCTGGAATGGATTGAGGCTCTTTATGTTCCTGGAGCAAGCAGATGCCCTTGGGCTCTACTACATTGAGACAGGACATATGGAGATGTTACTGGGGCCCGCTCGAGCAAATCGTTAATGAACTGGAAGACATTGATACAGTGATATTGACAAAAGGATATATTTCAAAATGATGAACTTTTAAAGCTCAGAACAACATGTTTAATTTGTCAGAGTAGAAAGAAATATCCTCACACATACAGACTAAAATTTTAATTAATTAAGAAAACAAGGACAAAAGAGATAATACAGAGATAAGCACTTGCCTTGCATGCTGTTGACACTCATTTGATCCCCAGTAATACAAGTGATCCTCTGAGCACCACCAGGAGCAATCCTTCTAAACAGAGCCTAGAGCACAATAGCTCTAAGCACTGTAGGGCATGGTCTTACACTTTCACCAAAGAAGATAATAATTCATCCATTTTAAGAATTTAATTTCCAGAAACCACAACTGGTTTAATAACAAGGAAACCTTTATGGAGAACATCATGGAAAAGAAATATTTTGAATATGCAAAATTTGAAGAAAAAAAAACCTGTGTTCCACAGTAGACAAGTAACATTTTTCCATAATGTCTATTTCTAAATCCTTTGCTTTTTATATTTGGGATTTCCTCCTGCCAAAAAGTTGAATTCCTAACTTGAAGTGGTGCTAATCTCTGAATTGTTCTTTCTACCTTACACAGAGGTTCCCAAACTCATCTGGTATACTGTCCCCTTTCTAGCATTAATTTGAAAATATATAGGTATGTCTAGTATATCAAGAGTTTCTGAAAACAAGCGTCCTTTTGTGTCTTTCTCTCTCTCGGCATTCTTCGCACAATTATGGAGGTGCTGAACCAGTCGGTTGTATTCTTCATTGATGTCATCAATGATGGTATCTTCCATGTTGCCGCAATGGTGCCAAAGAGTTCCCAGTTGGTGGTCGTTCTGGGAGTTCTCTTCTTAAACTTTGCAGCTTTTTCTCCCCCGTTGCAGGAAGTAGAATTTTGCACGAAGGAGACGGTGGTCCGATCCTGTCTGGAATTTGGGGATGACAGCAACATCGGTCAGACAAAACCGTCGATTGAAGATGATGTGGTCAATTTCATTGTGGAACTGTCCACCAGGAGATTCCCATGTCCAACGTTTTGCTTCAGCCTTCTGAAACTGTGAGTTCCCATGAATAGTCTTGGTGGACATGATGAACTCAGATAGTCTCTCACCCTGTTCCTTCCATTCTAGGCCATGGGTCCCGATGTGGAGTTCTTCAGCTGATCTTCTCGGTCCAATCTTGGCATTAAAATCACCGACTATGATCTTATAGAAGGTGTGATCTTTTTATAGAACTCCTCCAATTCCATGTAGAATTTCTCAATTTCATCTTCTTTGTATGTGGATGTTGGTGCATAGACAATGAAGATAGAAATTGCTGGCAGTGGCCACATCTCCTCAAGTGTAATCGTCCTATTCGGTTTGTTAGGCATTCAAATGAATCAATGTTGACAGCCATGTTCGTGTTGATAAGGACACCAACGCCACCGAGCGCCTCTTTCATCACATGTTCCAAGGAACAATTCTTCTCCGGTGTCAAATACAGCATGATGCGACTGGGCCCTCCTCGTCTCAGTCAGACCAATGATGTCGTACTTGATCTTTCTTGCTTGCAGCATCAGATCCTCAATATATGCTTCCGATGCCAGTGTACGTGCATTGAAAGTACAGACAGTCATTTTAGTCCTTCTTCGTTTTGGCAGCCTAGGACAGCCGTGAAATTTTATCAGGCACTGCTTGTTTGCCTTTCTTACTGCTGCCGTATTAAGGGCTCTTTCAGGGTCAGGAAAATAAACATTTTTGTTACTGGATTTGGCATATCGAACACGCATCGGACAGCTTGCCAGGCTCTGCAATGCGGAGGATGGATATGTCATTCCCAACGTTCTTCCTTCTGAAATCCGACATGCCATCTCATCGGTAAAGAAGGGAACAGCACCAGGCCCAGACAAAGTCAGACCCGAATATCTGAAGAATCTGCCGTCGGTACTCATCAATACACTAGCTCGGCTATTCACACGCTACCTGTCCGAATGTAAGGTGCCCTCCCAATGGAAAACCAGCAGGACAGTTCTATTGTTCAAGAAGGGAGACATTCACTACATCTGCAACTATAGCCCCATCTGCCTGTTGTCTGTCATCTACAAGCTGTTTACACGAGTCATCCTGAACAGGATTAGCAGAACACTAGATGAAGGACAACCATGCGAGCAAGCAGGTTTCCGGAAAGGATTCAGCACAATCGACCATATCCACACAGTAACCAAGCTCATTGAGGTTTGTAGGGAGTACAAGATGCCACTCTGTCTCACGTTCATTGATTTACAGAAAGCCTTTGATTCTGTGGATACTGAAGCAGTCATCGAAGCCCTAGTCAAACAGGGTGTTCAAACCCAATACATCAAGATCCTTCGTGAGCTGTATTATGGATTCACCACCAGGTTCTCACCATTCTACAAAGAAGTGATCATTGATGTCAAAAGAGGGGTTCGACAGGGTGATACCATCTCACCAAAACTCTTCAGTGCCACCCTCGAGAACATCATGAGACAATTAGAATGGGAAGGAATGGGAGTGAAGATAGATGGTCGGCAACTACACCACCTCCGCCGCTGATGACATCGTTCTAATAACACCAAACATTAGCCAAGCGGCACAAATGCTGGCTGACTTTGACCGAGAATGTGGAAAGGTAGGTCTACAGCTGAATCTGAAGAAAACTATGTTCATGAGAAATGAACTAGTTCCAGAGGCCCCATTCACTCTCAATGGAACAAACATCTCTGAATGCAGCAGTTATGTGTACCTAGGTCGAGAAGTCAACATGATGAACGACCTAAAACCTGAGCTGCGCAGGAGGAAGAGAGCGGCATGGAATGCCTTCAAAGGCATCGAAGAAATAGCTAAAAGGACAAAGAACCTCCGGCTCCAGGCACATCTCTTCGACTCCACCGTTCTCCCTGCATTAACATATGCCTCAGAGACCTGGGCCCTATGAAAGCAGGGATGAGAATGCTATTCGGGTCTCCCAGAGAGGCATCGAAAGAGCTATGCTTGGAATATCACGTCTCACTCAAGTGAGAGAAGGAATCGGAGTTCTGACCTCCGTCGCTATTCCAGAATCAGGGACGCTGTCTCGTTTGCCAAGGCATCGAAAATCAGATGGGCTGGACATGTAATGCGATTTGGAGACAACTGCTGGACTAGAGCCGTTACCGACTGGATCCCACGGGATGTCAACAGATCACGTGGCCGCCCACCTACAAGATGGTCAGACTTCCTTGTTAAGACCCTGAAGGAACAGTTTGAGGCTCTTCATATTCCTGAATCAACCAGATGCCTTTGGGCTACATTGGCACGTGATAGGGTCCAATGGAAATGTTACTGGCGCCCGCTCGAGCAAATCGATGAATAACGGGATTCAAGTGATCAAGTGATCAAGTGATCAAGTATATCATCTATAATTAACTGCCACACTCAAAGCAAACACCCTACATTGTCTACAATTGCTCTGGTCCCAGGGGTCTCATGCTTTAGTAAAATGTCTCTAGAATAGTATTTCAAGCCTAGGTCGTGGTACAACAATCTTTCCAGATTTGGGTTATGTCACCACCTGTGGTGGGGAGCTCTGGAATGATCCATAAGAGCAGTAGTAAATAGCCTCAGGTATAATCTTTTTTTAATCTTAGATAGATTGCCAGCACTGAGTGGCAGTTAATTATAGATGATATAATAGACATACCTATATATTTTCAAATTAATGCTTTATGGTCTTTGGATAAATACAACACTGTGGAATGGTATGGTAATTTTTATTAATTCTGGTATTGTATTTATTATTTATTCTGAGAAAATATATATTTTATTACTGTATCACTGTCTTCCCATTCATCATCGATTTGCTTGAGTGGGCACCAGTAACACCTCCATATTTCCAGTCTCATGCTAGTAGAGCCCAAGGACACCTGCTTGCTCCAGGCACAAAAAGAGCCTCAAACCATTCCATCAGGTCATTGGAATGAGGTCTATAATTGTTACTGGTATTTGGCATATCAAATACGACATGGGTAGCTTGCCAGGCTCTGCCGTGCGGGGTGGCATTCTCTTGTAGTCACCTCGTGTGAGTCAGGCTGTGATAGGCTCTTCTGCGGGATGGAGTTCTGATGAGAGGGAAGTCAAGATGTGGAAAATGGCGGCCCTCATGGAGTTGGGGAGTCGTCTGGCTTCTTGTGAGGCTCTGGACTGGACTTGATTTTTCTAAAATATTTTTTATATTTTAATAAGAATCAAATTAATTTACATTCCCATCATCAGCACATGAAACTTTCATTATCTTCACAGACTTTCCAGCAGCTTTTTGTGTGTGTGTGTGTGTGTGTGTGTGTGTGTGTGTGTGGTCTTGGTATAGAATATTCTCGCTGTTATGTGTGGATATAATTGCATTTCCCTGATAATGAGACACTGTGCACGGTCCCTGGAGCAGCTGCAGGAGGAATGATCCCCAAGCACAAACCAGAAATAAGCTCTGAGCACAGTCAGTTGGGACAACAAAACAAAGACCAAAGAACAATTTTTTGAAACATTAGAAGAAGTGTAGACTCTGCCAAACTCAGACTCATTCTTATAGCTGGAAGGATGTTTTGTACAATATAGACTCTTAATTGCTATTTGATAAGTGAATGAACAGGAAGTTGAAATAGTGCAATACAAATTTGATAATTCAAATCATATATATTCTATATTCTATGTAGTATATATATATATGTTGTACACAAATTTGATGTTTCTGTTTGGTTTTGGTTTGGGGGCCACACCTGGCATTATTCTGCAGAGACTCTGCACTCAAGAATCACTTCTGGCAGGATTGGGGGTGTATGTGGCATACTGGTGATCAAACACAGGTGTGGCACATGCAAGGCAAATTTCCCATCAACTGTACTATCTCTCTGGCACAATTTAATATGCTATATGTAGACTTTGAACTTTTTCTATTAAAATTGTGTACATATTTCTCCCTCACAAGAGATTGTATTATTTTATAGATAATCTCTTAAAAGACATATATACCCCTAAAATGTATTTATATATGTGAAATTTCTAATTTTATACAATCCAATAGCATATTATCTTCTGATTATTTGTATAATTAAGACTCAGAGATTCTATAAAGTACAATAATGTTTTGCTAAAATTTAAATTCCAGGTATTGTTCTTTAATTGATAGTGAACTCAAACACTTCTTTATATTGCTCAATCATAAGTTAAGGAACCAGTAACTTTGGGATTTTGAAAAACAATATACTTTATCTATTTGAAGACAATTTTTAATAAATCTATGCTTTAGTTACAAGACCAGCTACATAATAAGTATAATAATAATAACTATGAAATGTTTAGTATTTGTCTATCACTCTTTCCATTCCCAGGATACAGAAGGTTCCATTTTCCAACATGCGTTTACATATCCTCTTTTATTTGAGGATTCCTGTGTATAATTTACTCTTGTTTAATATGACATCACAGAAAACTTGGGTAGGAAAGATGAGAAACAAATTGTACTGATCATTCATGTAATATTTATGGGAAATGAGTCTCTGCTTGTTCTGTTTTGACTATTAATCATGGTACCAGTGAGTCAAGCATCAACAGAATGTTCATTTAATAAATAGGACAAAGTCACACTATTTCTCACAACAGATAAATACAGACACTTAATTGAAAACATGATGCATTTAAGTCCAAAATATTTTATGCAGATACAACAATCTGGACTTCTATTTGAAGTTTTTGTGATGACTAGAACTTCTCTAAAACACAAGCATACTAACACACAACACACACACATCAGTCGCCTGGAAATAGCGCATTAGATATTAACAAAAAAAAATCTATGGAATAAAATTTACACTTCTACAGGATTAAGTGTAGAAAAACCATGGGGAACTTGGTAAACAGATGGAGACAGATGATAGTAATGATGATGACAATGATGTGAATAAAAATAATGATAATAATAATAATGAATGCTACTTTGCATGATACATCTTACTCAAGGTATTTATCACAGTGGCATACCATATGAAATTTATTCTTCAGGTGGGAAAATATTAACAATAATGGTGAAAAGCAGCACAGACCATAATTGAAGGAAAGGAATAATCATTTTTCTTCTTTGGGCACACCCAGGACGCTAAGGGGTTACCCTGGCTCTGCACTCGGAATTACCCTGGCGGTGCTCAGGGGACCATATGGGATGCGGGAATCGAACCCAGGCCGACACAGGCCGGCTGCGGCAAGGCAAATGCCCTACCCGCTGGGCTACCGCTCCGCCCCAGAATAATCATTTTTAACAAAAGCAATCATCAACTTTGGTTGTTAAATTTGAAGCAGTTGTACCTATATTTATCTGTGCTTAGTAAAAAAGAAGAATTAAATCTACTAAAATAATCCAATATTTTTTCACAATTTGCTGGAAAAAATCAATCTTTTCCCCATAAAATGCAATGGAATTTTTAAATTCATATTATCTATCCTCAATATCATGTGGCATTCCAATTTACCACATGCTTTTTTTGAGCCTCAGGGCTGTGAAAAAAATCTGTTCCTGTTCTTCTTACCAGTGTTTACTTGGTGAATAAGTACCCTCTAGGTCAGAAACAACAGAAAAAATTAGTGAGAGGGAACAGATTAGTTATATTTTCAATCTTACAAAAATGTGTTCTCCACTTCAAGTATTTAACTACTAAATTAGGGAGGCAAAGGTCAGCAACACCGAAACAAATGAATATATTTATATTTCAATCCAATGTTATTTAGACACTGAATTATCCCCTCCGGGTGCCTCATGAGTGGCTGGGCACAGGGAGAGCCAGTAGCAGCTCTGCCCCATGTCTGACATAGTGGTATGCTACCCACACGGCACAGCCTGGCAAGCTACCCGTGCTGTATTTGATATACCAGATACCAATAACAATTATAGACCTCATTCCCATGACCTGATGGAATGGTTTGAGGCTCTTTATGTTCCTGGAGCAAGCAGGTGCCCTTAGGCTCTACCTGTATGAGACAGGACATATGGAGATGTTGCTGGTGCCCGCTCAAGCAAATCGATGATAAATGGGAAGACAGTGATACAGTGATATAGTAATTTCTCATCAGAAAATGAAAATTTTCTTTCTGCCTTTCAATAACAATTTGAAATATGTGGTTAAATAGAGCAAATATTCTTATAAAGAAGACTACACAAAAACAAGTTTTGGGTGATATTAGGGTTATAATTTGCTTTGTTGTTGTTTTTATTTGGCACCATATCAGTATACAACCATGTGCAAAGAAAATGCCTTACCCACTATACTATTGCTCTGGCCAGTGAAATGTGCTAATTTCTAATCTAAATTAATAACATTTTTTTTCTGAGATTTTGAATACAATTCTAGCCTAATTAGACTAATTACCTCTCTCTTTTTTCATATAAGTTTCTTTATACCATGTCTCTATATTATTTGTTTCCAATTATCCCATTTCCAAATTGTGAACTCTTGCAAACATTGATGCTTCAAATTTATAGCAATTAAAAGCATAGACTTTGAAGCCAAACTTACTAGAACTAAATTAGATTTCTAACACTAATAGTATTATAACTTTAAAAATATTTCGGCTGTCCCGACTTCAGTGTTTTCATATGTTAAAGCCAAATGAGAGTAATAACTATGTATCACAAATTTGCTTTGAAGCATGCTTTAAAATAGTTTATGTAGTGCATGATGCTGTAGTGGTGACAAGTAATAACTTTTCAGAAACTATAGTAAGAAAAAACATTTTCAGTATGCATAAAACATGTAATTACTGCTAAAACATAATTTGTGTTGAATATATACTTTTGTGACTTACATTTTCTATTATTTCCCTCAATGGTCAGTATATTTGTGGATGGATGGTGGAAAGGTGAAGTCTTTTTACAACTTATACAGTAAAAGTTGAACACTATAGCTCTGGGTGGTGGTAATTCTAATTATAGTGTAGATGAAAATGGAGTACACACTTTGGTTCCAGTGATAACAAGTCTTAATGCTTAATAACATGGAAAAGGAACAACTCAGTCTGGAATTTCTCTTAAAAATAGGTATTATCTTCAATTTTATCATCTATGAAATAAAAATTTCACCTGCTTTATAGAACCCTTGTAAATGAAATGATGTGATGCAGTCTCTACAAAATACCATATGTTGTGCTTTTACAGAAAAAAATCTTGGTACTGGAGAAATAGGACAGTATAAAAGGGCTTATCTTGCACATGACTGACTTGTGTTCAATCGCCGGCATCATATAAAGTCTCTGAGCCCTACCAGTAGTGATCCCTGAACAGAGCCAGGAGCAAACCTGGCAAACAATGAGTTATTCCAGGTGTGCACCCTGCACACACACACGTCCCACATTAAAAAAAGAAGAAAAGAAGAAATTTTCAATTAATTCTTTTATTTGTTTGTTTGTTTTTTGGGTCAAACCCGGTGATGCTCAAGGATTACTCCTGGCTCTTCACTCAGGAATTACTCCTGGCGGTGCTTGGGGGACCATATGGGATGCCATGGATCGAACCCAGGTTGGCTGCATGCAAGCCAAACGCCCTACCCGATGGACTATCGCTCCGGCCCTGAAATTTTCAATTCTTATTCTATATACCCTCACTAAATAATCAAATCAATAGATAAAAAAGAAAAAGCCTGTGCTTACAAACAGTCCAGTTCCAGCCTAGCATACAAAATACAACAATGTAAGAGTGAACAATTCAAGACAAAGAACCAAGTTTGGAATTCATAGAGAAGACTGACATTTAAATATATGTTATAATAACAATTAAAGAACTATATTATTTTAAGTGAGCAGATACATATATAAACCTATAAAATTATGTAAATCTTTCACATAAATACTGAAAAGAGATGCAGCTAATATTGATTTCAGAACTAATTTTGGAGATTGCAGATTATTTCAATTTCCCTATTCATATAGTTTCTGAATTTGGTAGTATTTCTATGTCAAAAGTTCAATAATTCTATATTTTAAATATCATTTAAACATTCTAGTTTTATTTATCAAAATACATATTAAATACCAATAATGATAACCAAAAACAATATTTTATATATATCTATCCCTCGAATAACAAAGGTTAAAGAGAATAAACATCTAAGTAATAAAGAAAAATACCAATGCATAACATATATCCATGCCTCTCTTAACAACATTTCCACATCTACAGATTTGAAAATGCATTTGAGGCTGGCTGACTCCACCAATAAACTGCAGAAAAGAAAAAAAATGTATGTGATAAGTGGGACCACATAGTTCAAGGCTTTTATGTTCAAGTACTGAATATATAGTTCTATAACAAATTATTTCATAATTTAAAATTCAAATTTTAAATATGAAATCTTTAGTTCATTATTAGAATTCATTTTATATATATGGGAAGTCAAGTGATACAAGTGAAGTGATGCATAATCTTACACGCACATTTTATTATGTATAAAAGCAAAAGATTTAATGATCTATTACACATTATATGTACATTTATATATGTATATAATTATATAAAATTACATATTACTGAATTTGTAACATAATATGTAATATTTTTACATATAAATATGTAAAATGCATAATAAAATTCATAGACTAAAAAGGGATTGAGACTATTTTTTAAATCGTAGTTAGAAGATATTTCTCACAACTGAGAAATCTGAAATGCAAGCCAGTTTGTTTTTATCCAGTGTGAAAAGAACTTCATGAGTCTGCAAACTAATCTGCAGATATCCATGTACATTGTGTTATTTTTATATTTACCTGTTTCAACTTTTTATATCAAATTGAATATGTAAACTCAAAGAATTAAATCTATTTTCCTTGCCTCTGTAAAATAATTTGCTATTGAAAATATATTTTAAAGTGCAATTAATAATGCAAAATAATTTAATTTTTTCATTTCTTGTGGTATCTAAATATGATTCTGATCAAATATACTCTGGAGATAGTTATTTGTCCTACTCTGTTTTTACAAATATAGATATGATTAGAAGTGTTAAAGTTTATATTCCATTATTATTATTTTTATTTTTGCCTTTTTGGGTACACCCAGCAATGCTGAAGTGTTACTCCTGGCTCTGCACTCAGGAATTACTCCTGGTACTGATCAGGGAACCATATGGGATGCCGGGGATCGAATCCAGGTCCACCATGTGCAAGGCAAACACCCTACCCGCTGTGCTATTGCTCTGGCCCCCATATTCCATTATTAAGGGTAAAAATACTGCCATTTGTTCAAACCAAAATCACATGGATGAGGAATTATGTATATTAAAACTCTACATATTAGCAAGAATTTTTCTTCTGTGGTTTTAAGGTTTGATTTTGTTTTTCTCTATGAAATTTCAGTGATAATGCACTGAGCACCACCAGGCATGGCCCCCAAACTATCAAACAAACAAACAAAATTACAATAAAAAAAACTGGAATTGGCTGCATGAAAAGTAACCAAGTAGATATACTATACTCTCTATTGGACTATACTATATTTCTTTATCCTTAGAAAAATATAGTATTTTTTTTCCTAAGGAAATTTTCATGAAAGTGATTTCAATTTGTATCACTATATATTATAATAGTGGAAATATTTTAACATATCAGATATGTCATATTTTAATTTTACATGGTGTGACAAAATTTAAAATATTTTAAAAACATATTTTCATAGAAGTTCATAAATCTTTAAAATACTTTAAAGATTCCTAATCTTTAAAAAATAAATTTTTCACTGTACCCTAAATTCTTTTTGTACTTATCTTCTTGCACATTTTCTCCTGCATGCTTATACATAATATTTTTGACTCGTATATGTCCTCTATTTCCAGTCATGGAAAGAAAACAAAGGAAAACAACAAAAGCTTTTTGTTCCTGAGCCTGAATTTTCTATCAAGATTAATGATTCCTTCATATATCCAGATGGGAGAAGCTACAGCCCCATGATCAATTCCTCTGGTCTCCTGCTTCCTTCCATTCCAGGAATAGTATGTACATACTTCTTACAAACAACCATGCCCCTCTTTTATTATACAAGCGTTCTTCAGAACAGGGACAATGTTAAAAATCAAGTTATTTTCTAATTTTCCCCAATATAGATCTCACTGCTGTGCATACTTCCTATCTTTGCATTAAATACAACTCTACAAAGCTATACAACTGATCTATATTAGTTTTTATTTAGTTTATGTTTAGAAGGATCAGTAGATCCTTCTAACCTTAAGTCTAAATGGTCAGAAATCCATAATAGAAAACACACTACACTTAATTGCTTCAGTTCCTCTAAAAATTGAAACATAGGCAAGAAGGAAAATGGCAGTAGTGATGCTAGTGCTGTTTGACAAAATGTGGGATTAAATTGTTCTAAATAACTGATAGCACTAATTGAAATGGTAACTGAAGCTTAGATCACTTCTTCCTAAAGTACTGCTTATTTTGTAGCCAAATAAAATATAATCTTGGTGAATAGGTATGTAATTTTCATAGTAACGCACAAAAATAAGCTATATAAAACAAATACACTGCCAAAAGCATTTAACTTCTCCAAACAAACATAAGTTATTTTACTGAATAGGTAGTAATAATTTTTTATAGTTTAACTTTTCTATGCATTGTGCACAAATTGACACAACCAAAAAGTGCTTCTTATTTTCATTAAAGCATACTGGATTCCCAATGTGATTTCCTTACATTTTAACAGTCTTCTCTTTTGTCCTTTCTGCCCCAGTCCCATTAATGATTAATTGTATTCATATACTAACCTTATTTTATTTTCAGTATTGTCATGGTAATCTACCCTGCTGGTTCTCTCCCCTTTTCCTTGCTTCAGTGTTCAACCCTTATAAAGCAAATAGGCACCTAAAACTCAGCAAGTATCACTTTCTTTCCCAGAAACCTGGTTGTAGTTCTCTCTCTCTTTCTCATCTCTCTCTCTCTCATATTTTATTTTATCATTTTTAGTTGAACCACCATGAGATACACAGTTATAAGGTTATTCATGATTGGGTTTCAGTCATATAATGTCCCATTTCACATCCCTTCAGTCATATTTTTAATACAGGTCCCATTTATTTTTTTCATCAAAGTTTTATAACTTTGGTTTCTCACATACAATATTCTGTCACCAATCCCTCCATAGTGTCTTTTCTCTACTAGTGTTCCCAACCTCCCATCTTGAAAGGCATCTCTTAAATTTGGATATTAAAGTTTGGCTTTTATGATTTCATTCTTTTGACTCTGTGGTTTGGATACTTATTTCTATCATTCTTTAATATCACCAGTGTTCCTGGATTCTCTTGACCACCCCCTCAATTTGCTTCTCATTTATCTCTACTCTCCTTCCCCTTCACTCTACTTCTTTCCTTCTCTTCCCTATACTCTGGTACCAAGAGTGATCTAGGCTTTCCAACTTAAAGCATTTTATTTTCTCATCCTGTCACTCTAAGTACCATATATATGTCATATACCATCCTGTGTTTCTTCTTCTGTCTTACTTTATTTTACATGATATCTTCGAGTTCCATCCTTGTTACCAATATTTGCATGGATTCATCATTCCTTAAAGCAGTGTAGTATTCCATTGTGTATAGATACCATGTATTCATGATCCACTGATCTGTTGTTGGACATCTAAGTTAAAAATTTAGGTATATTTTACTGAGTGCTGCAATGAGTAGCAGAGTGTATATCTCCTTTCCAACATATGTTTTTCTGTCCAGGGAGAAGATACCACAAAGAGGAAATGCTGGGTCATAAGGTAACTCAATTTTAAGTTTACTGAGAATACTGTGAACTTTATATGGTTTTCCATAGTGACCAAACTACATTCTCACCAGCAGTGGAAGAGCTCCTTTTCACCACATTCCCACAAATAGAGATTATTCCCATTATTTTTTATATATGTCATTCTCACTGGTGTGAAAGGGAACTCATTGTTGTCTTAATTTGGTTTGCCCTAGTAAGATAATGAGCATTTTTCATGTGCTGGTTAGACATCTGTTAGCCATCCACAGAGAAGGCTGTTCATTTCATATCTCCAAATTTTATGGGGTTTCTGTTTTGTTGTTGTTGTTGTTATTGCTGATCTTTATGAGTACTTTCGATATCCTGGATATAGACCCTTTATCTGATGTGTTGACCACAAATATTTCCTCTCATTCAGTTAGTTGTCCTTTAGTTTTAGCACAGGTTTCATTTACCATTAGGGAAACTCTAATAAGTAATGAATCAGAGGAGAAAGATATCAAAGTTTCTACCCTATTCAAAATAGTGCCCAAGAAGATAAATAAAGAACCTAAGAATCAACTAAAGTGGTGGTAGATCTATACCAAGAAAACTTCAATGCACTTAAAAAAAATAGACCTTTGAAAATGGAAAAGTGGTGCATGCACTTAGATTAGAAGAATCAATATTGTCAAAATGATCATCTGATCTAAACTACCATATGGATTCATTGCAATCTCTATTTAAATTCAGACGGCATTTTCATGAACTTAAAACAGTCAGTCCATATTAAAGTTTTATGGAGTGATAAAAAACTCCAAAGACCCAAAACAATACTAAATAAAAAGAAACTTGAGGGTATATACCTTAAATGAAACTATACTATAAATCCATGATGATCAAAACAGCTTTACAAGAACAAACTCCCTGACCAATGGGTCAGAATAGAATATCTTAGAAACAAACCCTTACATATATGGTCAGTTAATTTTTTTTGTTTTTTCTTATTTTTTTTATTATACCACAGTTAGATACACAATTGCAATATGTTCATGTTTGAGTTCTGATTCTACAGTGTTCCAACACCAATCCCTCCACCAGTGCCCATTACAAACCACTAATGTCCTCACTTCCCTCCCCTTCCCCAGCCTGCCTCCATGGCAGATTCTTCTCTCTCCTCTCTCTCTCTCTTTCTCTTTCTCTCTCTCCTTCTCGCTTCCCTTTCTTACATTGTGAATATAATATATTCTAGGACATGATTTGGTTCCACTAGTTTGATGCAAACTAGTGGAACATGCAGTCTAAGCAGACTTGAACTGGGATGCTCTGCTAAGCTAGTCTTGGTCAGTGTCTCTCTTGGGCGGGTTTTGATGAGCAGTGGTATCCAGACCACAAAAATGGCAGCTATTATGGTGAGAGAGTCTCATCTGGCTGCTTTTGAGGCCCGACAGAGGTGATGGGCCCACTCCCAAAACCAACCCATCTTGCCTCCTAGGGGCCTCATGTTCAGCTGAACTAGGGAGAGCCAGCTGTCAACTCTCCCCCACCCGAGTCTATGCTTGATGGCTGATTGCCCTGAGGCAGTTCATGGGTGAAACCACCAGGCCTCCAGGACTAGTCAGAGAGGAAAAGGGGGGCAGCTCCATCTCGGAAATACCCAGTGACTTCTGCCTCCTAGAGCCGCCTACCTGGAATTTAACCTGATTGCTCTGCTAAGCTGGTCTTGATCAGTGTCTGTCTTGGGCGGGTTTTGATGAGCAGTGGTGTCCGAACTGTGAAAATGGTGGCTATTATGGTGAGTGAGTCTCATCCAGCTGCTTCCGAGGCCCTACAGAGGTGATGGGCCCACTCCCAAAACCCAACTTGTCTCCTGGAGTCTCATGGTCAGCTGAGCTAGGGGAGAGCCGGGTGGCAATCTCTCCCCTGTCTGAGTCTATGCTTGATGGCTGATTGCCCTGAGCTGGTCAATTAAGTTTTGTCAAAAGTGCTGAGAGCATGAAAAGGAGTAAAGATAGCCTTTTCAGCAAATGGTGATGGCAAAACTGAATAACCACATGCAAAAAAATTAAAACTGGATTCATATCTCATACCTTACACTAAAGTCAATTCAAAGTGTATCAAAGACCCTGAGATCAGATCAGTATGTACAAAATACATCAAGGAAAATACAGGTATAACTGTCCAAGACCTGGAACTAAAGGTGCCTTCAATGATACAGTGTCCCTGACTAAGGCAGAGAATAAAAAAAAAATAAACAAATCTAGTGAATTCACTTTAGAATGATTTTCCTAGACCTTTGCAACCAGGCTACAACTTTATCTCTAAATTTATTTTTAAATTATTTTCTTTCCAAATGTCTTACTCTTATCTAATCATATCCCACTATCACACAAATAGTTCCTTTATATTGTGTTTTTTGATAGTCACCATCTCTAGTTAACTTCTATCCTTCTCTGTTTCTAGCTCATCTCATGATTAAAACTTAAATTGCAGAGCAAAACATTCATAAAAATGGATTTATATAGGATTTTGTCAGATGAGCTCATCTTTATCTTTATTCCAAAAAAATGTTTAATATGCCATTGACTTGACTGGAACATGGTATTTATATATGTAGTTTAAAAAATGTTATTGTAGCTATTTCTATTTAGGTATTCTAAAATAAGGCAAACAGTAAAATTAATAAGTAATTCGCCCACTCTAATGTGGGTGAGACTCATTTAATCAGTTGAAGGTAAAATATAGTAAAAGACTGTTCTCCCCCAAAGAGGGAGGAAATTCTGCAGTATGATGGCCCTTGGACCAGAAATCCAGCGTTGTTTTTTCTCTGGGTTTATCATCTGAACAGAGCCACAAATATGAGGCAATTCCTTAAAATAAAGCATATAAATCATACTTCTACACACAGACAATCACACATATCTATCTATCTATCTATCTATCTATCTATCTATCTATCTATCTATCTATCTATCTATCTATCTATCTATCTATCTATCTATCTATCTATCTATCATCTATCTATCTATCTATCTATCTATCTATCTATCTATCTATCTATCTATCTATCTATCTATCTATCTATCTATCTATCTATCTATCTATCTATCTATCATCTATCTATCTATCTATCTATCTATCTATCTATCTATCTATCTATCTATCTATCTATCTATCTATCTATCTATCTGTCTGTCTGTCTGTCTGTCGATCATCTATCTATCTATCTATCTATCTATCTATCTATCTATCTATCTATCTATCTATCTATCTATCTATCTATCATCATTATCATCATCATCTATCGAATCTCTCTATCATCTCTCTACCTATATATCTATCATCTATCTCTCTATCTATCTCACATATACAATATTTTATATATATATTCTATATCTTTAGAGATTTCAGAACAAAGTTTTATAGCCATCTAATATTTTTTTTTCTGAGAGCCGTAGAGATAGAGTAGTGGGTAGGGCATTCCCTTGTACATGACTAACCCTGGTTCAGTCTTAAGCACTCCATATGGTTTCCTTACCCTGCCTGCCAGGAATTATCTTTGAGAACAGAGCCAGTAGTAAATTCTGAGCACAATCAGGATAATTGAAGAGAAAATGCAATGTGTAAAAGAAGAAATTTCCTAGATTACACAAGACCCCAGACTATACTCCTATTCTCCATAGAGAAGAATACAAATTGAGGGAGAAAGTAAGGAATAGAAGGGAAATAATGGAAGGCAGGGATAGAGTGCTTGGATAACACAGTGATATAGAGAAGCGAATCAGCTATATATTAAAAAAAATCACAAAACCAAGAACACTGTTAAATATGAGATCCAAACTTCATCAACCAAATCTAGAGATTTGCCTGCCAAGAAGGCAGGATGGAATGATGTGGGAGAGAAGGAAGGCATCGGGACAATGAAGAAGGAAAGATGGGATCAGTGGTGGAGCGTTATATAGCTAAACACAACAATGAATAATTTTGTAAACAACTGTTTTAATAATATTTTAAGTAAAGAAATTAAATAAAATTTAGTTTATAATTTGGTATTTAAGATTAAATGTCAGTGCCTCTCTTCCCTGCTCAATGATGAACCCACTGATGGATGAAACACATTCATAGCTACTATGATCACCCCCACAAAGTTGTCTGATCCATGACACTCTTCAACTGAATTGTTCAAATCATCAGGTCTTTGAACACAACTTTGAAAGTTCCTAGTCGCGTAACATGAATGACCTGTTTTTTTTCCCTTGTCTTAGAAATCTTCATTTATTTGTTAAGATTCATTCTGGCTATTAATATATCCAAATTATTTTAAAGCCACTAACTTAAAATGTCATTAATTAAATAAGTGATCATCATTAGCAAAATACATGTTAGCTAGCATGAACAAGCATCAGTAGTCTTTCAAGAGGTTCCCTAATGTCTTATTATCCTCACTGTTTTGCTGACAAATTACTTCCAAGATAAACTGTTTGTTAACTATACCTTTTCTTATGAGTGCTTGTAGTTACTCAACATATTCAATTCCTTTCAGAACAAAATTTTTAAATTATTGCCTTGGCTAATGCTTATTGAGCACCTCTGTACTTTAATCAAAATTATGGAATAATTGGAATTAAAAATCTGTCATATTTAATAAAGAAAGTAAGATATTGCAATGGCATCTGTATGTGTGTAGACAATGTGAATATCTGATTCTCAACCTTCCTAGTTACAATTGAATGAGTGATGAATGTGCTGGATAAGAATATGGGTTTCTAGTAGGCTTTTATTTTTAAATGTGAATGTGTGTATCTTATTTGTTGTAATCTTGTATCCTCTACAGTCGAATATCTCTTTCCCTCATTTTTCAGAATGTAAATTCCACAAAAATATACCACACAGAATTGTCACAACATTTTGCAGAAATAAAGGAATTAACCATCTGGAACTTCCTAAACAAAACTCATTCCAGCATTGACAATCTGCTACAAACATAAATAAAGAATCCAATTGTGATCCAAACTGAGCAAAGATAAGGGTTTAGGAATGCATTACTGAAATACTTAGAAGATGAAATTATTAGCAGATTCAAAAACAATAATAGAAATAAACAAGAAAAGTGTTTTACTCCAAGAACACTACCCATAGATCCAATCCTATATTTGCTAGTGTTATTATGGAAATATTATGCACTTTTGGTGCATTGACATTATATATTTGTGGATTATGCCATTGATCACATCACCTATTTGTTGCAATTAAAAATGTTATATTTATAATTCAGGATTCTTCATAAAAACACAAATAGTGTAGGCATAAGAGATTTATTATGGAAATTATCCCAAGCAACAATGGATTCTAAAACAAAACACCACAAACTACCTTCAAGCTGGAGAAGTCAAAAAGCTATCAGGATAATTCACACTTGATCAAATTTCTTGAGAAATAGAGGAACTATTTGATCTTTCTATGACATATCATCAGTTAAAAACCAAAAGTCTTTGATTCATAGAGAAGGTAAATTTGAAAGTAATTAATTAACAATGGCAATATCTAAAAGCAAGAGGAGATAAAAATCTAGTCTTAAGAACAGAAAAAATAGTTCTTTCTGTAATATTTGCAAAACTATTTGCACATTTCCCATTTCCAGAGGTAAGATGAGGGTGTTGGTATTATTGAGGGAAAGTAATGTATTAAATGGTGATGGGTATTGGCAATATGTGCATGAAAAACTATTATTAATTGTATTGCAAACCATAGAAGCAGGCATCTTTCTTAACACCTTCAAAAAGATAAGATTACATGCTATTCAAAGTTGACAGAAGTACTGCAGTAAAACAAAATTTCAGATGTCTTGATGCATTGATGGACATCAAGGCAAAAATCGTCAACAAAATATATGAGGTCTAAATCCAACAGCATATCAAAATAACCATACACAATGATAAAGAAAAAATCACCCCAGGGATAAAAATGTAGCTTAATGTATGCAGATTAATTAACATAATACACACATTAATAAAATAACTTATAAAAATCATATGATCAAACCAGTTTATGTAGAGAAAACTTTTGACAAGATCAAACCTCCATTCATGAAGAAAGATGATACCCTGAACAAAATAGGTGTGGAGAGAACCTTTCTCAAGATAGTAATAGGGTCTACTCTATCTACCTACCTCAAGTATTATCACAAACTCCTCTCTTACATCAGACTTTTGCATATCTTCAACACTTTTTATTTCTTCCTCAATTACTCCATCAGCTCTCATCTAAAAAAAATCTCTTCATGTTATGACATTTCTATGTCTGTCTGACCAACATTTCCTACTCTGTATAGATAATAAATCTCTTATTCATATCATTTGACACAATTAAATTTTATAGTTTTTTTATTCATACCCCATTAACTATTCACTTCCAGAGGCCAGAACGATAGCACAGGGGAAAGGCGTTTGCCTTGCACGGCGCCCGACCTGGGTTCGATCCCTGGCATCCCATATGGTCCCCGAGCACCGCCAGGGAGTAATTCCTGAGCGAAGAGCCAGGAGTAACCCCTGAGCATTGCCAGGTACGACCCAAAAAAGAAAAAAAAATATTCACTTCCATAATAGAATTAAAGCTTCATAAAGAAACAGTATGTTCCTATTTTCTTAACTTTTCAGGAAATATACGCACATTAAACTAGGTACATTAGATAAATATACATCAATTTAAATGATTTGTAAATAATAAATAGAAGTTGAATAAGTACATCAATGTTCTGCAGTCATAAATTAAAAGCCTCAGAAGTATGTTAATTTATTTACATAATCAAGGCAATTTTCTGACCACTGAATATAAATATCACTAGAAATAGAAAACTTATGCACATGTCTTGCCATCCCATGTAGTGCCCATACACACACATCACCCTCTTGAGTTGTGTAATTTTATACTTTTTTGCTGGGATGGGAAATGGGGTTTTCTCTCTCCACTCTGTAGATGTTTGTATTTTCTCATGAGCACATATGTTACCTAACCTCTCTTCTTAACTCCCTAATTTCTCAATAAAATGTTTAAATAAAAAGAAATGTGTAATTAGAACTTTAAAAGCCAAACGATATTTTCTATGAAGTATATTGCAAGACCCAAGTATTGTGGCAGTAACTATAGTCAAAATAAGTGGACACATAATTGAATATATAATCAAATTAAACACATAATCAAATTAAATTTTCAATATAATTTTGTGATGTGCATAAAAAGCATCAAAAACTGTTCATAGTGAAGAGATAGCATAGCAGGCAGGTAACTAGCTTTTCAGGCAGCTGAACTGGTTTTTCTCCCTGGCACCATATATATTTCCAGAATCTCACCCCATGTAGTCCTGAGCCATGAGTAGCCTTGTGCAATGCTGGGTATGGTCCAAAAAGCTTAAAGAACAAAATGGTCATAGTGTTGATCTATATTCAGCACTAGAATTCATATAAACCTAATTGCTAATAGGCTAGTTATTCCATTGTTTGCTATAATTACAAATGCAAAACAAACACAGTGTACTACAATATTAAATTATTAAATAATCAACATTCATTCCATCTTATAAATGAAATATTCTATAAAATACTGGCATATAAAGTATATGCATATAAAGTATATGCATATAAAGTAAACTAACACTGAAAAATTGCTAAATTCTAATGAAAATACATGTTATAAAATAGGTACCATTATTACTATAATGAAAAAAGTCTATGGATTCTAAAAATAGAAGGATCATAACAGTTCTTTAATTGTAATATTCTGCAATTTCTATAATGTGCTTATAGCAATTTTTATTTTTGTTAGTTTGCTTGTCTGGCCTATCAAGCAATGCCTCCAGGGACATTCTGTCAGCTGGCCTAATGGTAGTTTGGCATCAGGTTCAATGATGTCATTCTACTTTGGTCTAGCAGTGTTAAATGATTCCTATAATGTGGGTGATCATATTAAATAATTTTGTAAAATAAAATTAGCTCACAGAAAATGTGCTTTTATTTTTGCTTGGAAGCTACAATTCATACAACCTTGTATTTATGCAAAATATTTACCTAAGAAGTGTTTGTGGAATAGTCTAAATCACCACCTCTTGCTCTCATCCCTAATTTTTTACTTTATATTAAAACCAATTGTATAGCTCAGGGCAAATGTTTGGTTTAAACAAAACTGCACACAACAGCAGCCTTGAAACTAAAAGCAATCCAGAAGAATATTACATTCATTATTACTCTGTAGTTTGAGCCAACCTTTAGCAATCTCTGTGAAGCAATATCAATAGGTTCCAATGAGCAGTCCTAAACCTCTAGCAAATTAGACATCTTTGAGACTCTATTTTAAAAATTAGGCAATAATAAACCTATAGTCTACTGTGTATTCCAATGATGTTACAAGTGTTGCCTAAATCAGTTCTAGCCACACTGCTAAAATGCAAAGCACAACTTCACATTCATTATTTTGCAAAATAGAAGTGAAATGGTAGGATGTAAATAATAATATAGTGTAACTGTATAAAAATAATGAGTTGGCCTACAGGTTTCCAGGTGTGTAACAAAAAGTAGTCAATAAATATAAAGAAAATATTGTATCCAAATATGATTTCATAGATTCTGCATCTGTACCTATTGTCAGAAAAAATGTACCTATGTATTTTAATCTCTAATCAAAATATTTCATTTATAATTAGAAGCTGATTGTGACAAAATGCTATCATCATTTTAATGAATTGCTATAATTTAAATAAAATACCACAATGAAATGAAATAGAACTGCATTTTAATGAGATGCTATAATAAATGTTATAACATATAACTTTGTGTTTCTACCACATATGACTGTGAATCGATTTTCTTAAATATTAAGACAATTTCAGTTTCTCTATAGACATATAGATTATTAATTTTTAAAAATTCAATGCTTGATTCCATATCTACTCTTTTACTAGTAGCATAAAACAGAAAGCAAATATATTTACTCATTCTCTTCCTATAATCACCAATGCTGTACCCAAATATTTCCAAACAAATTTCTATCCTGTCCACTAACTGAAAAAGGGTAGCAATAGTTTCAAATTTTAAAAAATCCAACAGTACTTTTACTCTCATTTATTTGGTCTTTCATCAGCTTTCAAGAGAACTGAGAGTCCCTCCATCTCCTGCACTTCAGCCTTTGACTTTCACTTTTACTCACTGACCTCTGATTCTTATGTTTCTTTCTTTGCTTTTACCTTTAAAGTTTAATGGTCTCAGAACTTAGACTATAGTTGTTAGGCAAAAAATATATCTTTTATTCTGCATGAAAGTCTCATTTTACCTGATCTCTAGAAGGCACATTATTCTAAATATCTTTAATATGTTTGTGCAAATTAATTATATATTTCTCTGAGCTCTCAAACTGGAACTTTTTTATTTTTAAGTTAACTATTCACTATTTATAAAGCTGTTAATAAAAGTTTAAGGCATTCAAAGTTCCAACTCAACCATATCGACAACAAAAATTTCTATCTAAAAATTGTCAAAAGAAACTGAAGTTTCCCTTCTCCCAACTTCAGTTCCATATGTTGAATTTGAACTAGTGGGTTAAACATACTGTATAATTATTCACTTTTGTACCTCACATGCTTACCATTGTTTGACTCATGTGATTCTTTTTCTTGGAGGTTGAGTCACCTGGTGGTGCTCAGGATTACACCTAGGATCATACATACACTCAGTGCTGGAACCCAGGAGAGGTCTCACTCTACACTCTATAGAAGAACCCCACTGAGATTCTTTTTGTAGGCAAGAACCTTACCTACAATACTATCTTTCCAGACATTAGTGATTTTTTACGAACTGTTACCACACCCCTATGTCATCAAAATATCAAAACCCATAACCAAGGTCCTTAATTATCTACATTAAACTTAAACACTGCTGACCCACTCCCCAATTAGAGTGGGGACCCACTGAGCCAATTAGAGAATCAATTGAGCACAATTGATTCTCTAATTGACAAATTGACAAAAAGCAAACTAAACAGACTGTATAGAAGGCCTCACCCTTCTCTCTCTCTCTCCTCTCTCTTGCTCTCTCTCTCTCTGTCTCCCTCCTTGATCCTCATATTCCCTGCAATATTTTGTAAAGAATATGCAAAGCAGCATTTAAATACACTCATTATTTTCTACATGTTTTTTGCCACAACCTCTGTGCTCAGGACTTACTCCGGTGCTCAGGGATCACTTCTGGCAGGTCTCATGACTTTATGTGAGATCAAACTAGTCCAGGAACATGTAAGGTTGTGCCCTACCCTCTGGACTATATCTTTGAATTTCCAACATGTTTAATTATACCTGTCCATTTAAAAAAGTGAAATAACATTTCCAGAAAAAATACAGAATATTTCATTCATATTATTTCATTCATATTTTATATAAATCTGGCTTATGTATCCAAATTAATGAAACCATTTTCTTTGTTCTCTATTCAGGGCTACTCTTTTGCTCTGTATTATATAATTATTATAATACTGGAGTATTATTAATACTACTCCAGTATTATCCTCTCCATTTGCTGATAAAACTTGATATCCTTTGTCTATCTCCTTGTCTAACTCATTGCCTCCTCATAATTCAGTTTTCACAGTGACATGAAGTAACTAATTAAAATGAAAGCCAGAAATTTCTGTACTGAGATTGTTGACTGAGTATTTTTTGCTATATATATTTTTTAAATCATATACACTTTATGTTTTGTTTCTGACTTTTGGGGCAACACTGCGGAGTGCTTAAGGCTTACTCCTCTTTTGTCTGTGCTCAGGTATATTTACAATATATATCTTGGAATATATAGGGTGCTTGGGGTCAATTCAGGTGGCCACACACAAGACAAACCCTCTGCCCACCATACTCTGGACCCACACAGACTTTTAAAAATGTACTAACTATGGAAAAAAAAGAAGGGAGGACCAAAATTTGGGGAGACAAAATGTAATATACAGCAAATCAGAGATAGTTGCTTCATTATCTAGCAGTGACAGAGGCTGAGAAACCGCAGCACCAATGGATGACTCCTTAAAAGATCTAGAAAATGTGTTAAATGAGTTGTTAAAGACTTAGGAAAACATAATTTGGGGAATTTGACTGCTAAAGGTTAAAGTTACTTCACAAGCATTTGGGAAATTTTTGGAATAAAATAAGAGTTTCTCAGGTCTAAGGAATATTAAATTCATTTTAAATGAGAAATGAAGGATATACACTTAAAGAATAAACACATTTTGGGGCTAGAACAAGAGTACATCGGGTAGGGTCTGTCTATATTTACCCTTTACCACCACAAAAGCAAAACAAACAAAAAAGAATTTAAATGTTTTATTTTGTAATATTAGACCACTTCAGGGTACAAAAATGTGAAGTATATAGAATATGCTTCTTCAGTAGTTCAAAATCAACATATGGAACTGAAGTAATTTAAGCTCTAGTTCAGCTTTTGAGTCAAAAAGAAAAAAAAATTTGAGCAAAGAAATCCTTGGGACTGAAAGAGTAGGTCAGCGATATGACCTCCCTTCTTGCATGTTGTAAATCTTGGAGCTATTAAAAAAATAAAATATCCAATACAAGGAAAATTTATCTGAAATAAACACAATAATGCATGCAAATTGAAATTAAGAGAAAATCTGCAAGAGGAGTAAAAGAGAAAATTGCAGGAAGCTATTAAACAAAATACCAAACAGCTATTTTTCAAAGAAATTGACCAAACACTTATGAAATTTGTATGGAATAATAAACCCCTAAGGATCGCTAAAGTTATCCTTGGGGAAAAATGATGGGAGGCATCACCTTCCCAACTTCAAGCTGTACTACAAAGCAGTAGTAATTAAAATGGCATGGTATTGGAATAACGACAGACCTGAGACCTATGGAGTAGAACTGAATATCCTGACACACACTCAAAATATACAATCACTTAATCTTCAATAAAGGAGTAAAAAATATTAAGTGGATAGCAAAGAGTCTCTTTAACAAGTGGTGCTGGGACAACTGGGCAGCTACATGTACATTAATGAACTTGGATCTTTTTCTAATGCCATGCACAAAAGTCAGCTAAAAATGGATTAAATATCTCAACATCAGACCTGATTCTATATCATGCACAGAAAAAAAAAGTAAAACCCTCTATGACATTGAAGCTAAAGGCATCTTCAAAGATGATTCACCAATGACAAAGTGATTGGAAATAAAGATAAACATAAGGGACTATCTGAGATTGAAAAGCTTCTGTACCACAAAAAATGGTGAGAGAGAAACAGAGAGAGAGAGAGAGAGAGACAGAGAGAGAGAGACACAGAGAGAAAGAGAGGAAAAGTGCCTGCTAAAGAGGCAGGCTGAGGGATAGGGAAGGGAAGCTGGGGATATTGGTGGAGGGAAATGTGAACATGTTGGGGGAGCTTGATTTGATCCTCAGCTGATTTTAAGAAGAAAGAAAGAGTGTGCAATTTTATTGCTGAGTCTATGTAAGCAATAGCAACAATATTTCATGTGTTGCAGCTAAAAGTGTGTATGTATTGTCATGGCATGATGATGCATGGTTGAACACTATTATGCGTGAGCCACTAGATCTTTCAAAACAATGCTATATGGATACCCAAGTATTGTAAATTTATAATTTTTATAATTTTGATTTTAAAGTCACGATCATGATCTTCCCATTGATCATCTATTTGCTAGAGCAGGCACCAGTAATATCTCCATATGTCCTGTCTCATTCATGCCAGTAGAGCCAGGGGCATCGGCTTGCTACAGGAACATAAAGAGCCTTAAACCATTATATCAGGTCATGGGAATGACCTAATATAATTGTTACTGGAATTTGGCGTATCAAATACAACACAAGAAGCTTGCCAGGCTTGCCGAGCGGGAGGCAAACTCTTTTAAAAACCTTCAAATAAAGCATTTATTGATGAGCGCGTGGCCGCTATGCAGCACGAGCCGGGCTGTGATGGGCTGGTCTGCTGGGTGGAGTTCTGACGAGAGGGAAAGTCCAAATGTGGAAAATTTGGGCTTTGGATTTTAAAGTAACTTTTAGTTATTTAGAATCAAAAGGCAACATTTTCAAGTTAACTTTTACTTAAATCTATTGCATATGCTATTCAAAAGCAAGGTATTATTGCAAGACTTTACGTGATAAGAATTAGTCCCTTTGCTTTTTTTTTTTAGTAAATATCATTAAACAACTCTTAAAAATGATCATATCAATGTATTTAACAGAAATCATTTTAACCAAATAATAATTATTAGTTTTTTAATTTCATATCATACTTATTTCATCAGGAATAAAATTGCTGCTTCAAGTTTCAATGCAATAGGTGTAAAACAAAATTTGGTTTTTAACCCTTGATTCAATATCAGGAAGAAAAATGTGGGATTTCTGAGATTTTTTATCTTTTATATTCTTGAGAAGTATTCATTTGTTTATGACATTAGTCAGTTAAGATCAATCAGTGTGAGAGGGCTATTAGATATATCCTTCCCAGTTTCCAGCACAATGACTTCCATTAGTATCTCTACAGTCTACTTTCCTGGGGCTGGAGCAAGAAAGGAAGGTAGTAAAGTACAAGTAGAGTACTTGCTTTGTGATGATTCCAGGATTGACCTCTGGGCCAATAACAATCAAAAAATAATAAAAGAAAATGTAAATTAAAAAATAAAATAAAACAATGGTTATAAAAAATCAGCAGTGCTTAGATTTTCATATTACAGAAATAAGCACCAACTAAAGATCAGTTTCATTAGTCAATTATTTATAGAGGATCAATACCTGATATCTATAAAACACTAATATATTGACAAATTCAAGTATGTTTCCACTGTTTAACCTGGAGAATTAAATTTGTCATTACTCCCAATAATTTCCAGAAAAGTTAAGAATATGGGCAGTTTTTAGATATCATTAGTGATTAAATATTGACAAAAAAGTTTGTAGAAGTTTGACATGCATTAGTGCTTCCTTTGTGAATTTAGTACAGGGCCACAGAGAAAAATTTCTGCTTGAATGAGAAAGTGAAAAAGGAAGGTAGAAAAGGAAGGAAGGAAAACAAAATTACCTACTGTCTCCTGTTCCCCAAAGGAGGGCTTATTGCAAGGAGAAACCAAGTGAATGACCCAAAAGAAGTTGATATAAATTTGAAAAACTGATATGAAGCGACAAAGACAGCAATGCTTTCTCTCTCTTATCTATAAGTTTGAGGATATAAGTAATTATATTTTTCCTTTACATTCAGTTAATCATGCAATATAATGCCATATTGTAGAATTTACTTAGATCCATATTCAAAGCTAGGAAGCTACCTCTATAGTTCTTATTTTACATGATCCTGAAAGAATTAGAAGTTTGGCCGGAGCGATAGTCCAGTGGGTAGGATGGTTGCATTGCACGTGGCCCACCTGGGTTTGAACCCTGGCATCCCATATAGTTCTCTGAGCACCACCAGGAGTAATTCCTGAGTGCTGAGCCAGGAGTAACCCCTGAGCATTCTGGAGTGTGACTCAAAAGGTAGAAAAAATAATAGAATTAGAAGTTAAAGTGAATTACTGCTTTTCTGGATTTACTGTAGTGGATATTATTGTTTAGGTTTTTACACTCCAGGTTAATGATTTAATTTGAATCATGTGAATTATGGAATGCACTTTATGCATGGTTGTGGGAATAAATTGTGGAACTGATTGTAATAATGAAAAATGTTCAAAGAAGAAACACCACTAACGAAACAACTAAAAGAAAAGATTATCATATGGGACTACATGAAACTAAAAAGCTTCTGCGCCTCAAAAGAAACAATGACCAAGATACAAACATAGTCCACAAAATGGAAAAGAATATTCACCCAATACCCATCTGATAAGGGTTAATATTCAGGATATATCAAGCACTGGTAGAACTTTACAAGAAGAAAACAGCCAACCCCATCAAAAATAGGGAGAAGAAATGAACAGAGACTTCGACAAAGAGAAGTTTGAGTGGCCAAAAGACATGAAAAAAATGCTCATCATCATCAGTCATCAGAGACATGCAAATCAAAACAACAATTAGATATCATCTCACACCACAGAGACTGGAACATATCCTGAAGAGCAAGAACAACAAATGCTGGCGTGGATGTGGGGTATAGGAGACTCTCATCCATTGTTGGTGGGAATGTTGACTAGTACAGCCTCTCTGGAAAACAATATGGACATTCCTCCAAAGACTAGACATTTAGCTCCCATTTGACCCAGCCATACCACTCCTAGGAATATACCCTGTGAAGCCAAAAATAGGCAGCGGAAACACCATCCCTACTTTTATGTTTATAGCAGCATTATTCACAATAGCCAGAATTGGGAAACAACCAGAGTATCTGAGAATTGATGACTGGATAAAGAAACTTTGGTATATCAACATAATGGAATATTATGCAGCTGTCAGAAAAAAATGAAGTTATGAAATTTGCCTATAAATAGATGGACATGGAGAGGATCATGTTGAGTGAAATTAGCTAGAAAGAGAGAGACAGATATAGAATGACTGCATTTATTTGCATGACATAAATATATATAGGTACATATTATGATACCAAAATCCAAGGTCACCCGAAGCATGGAACAGGAGGTCTTGTCAAAGGTGGAAATTATCACAAATGTGTGGGAGTCAGAGGCTAGGTAAGGCAGAGAATGGAACAGTGTGCTAATAATTGTTGAAAGTGCTGATACCAACCTAGAACTGAGCATTAAATACAGGCAAAAAGATTCACATGACAACCTCTTAATGTATGTATTGTAATCCACAATGTGGAAGGGAAGGAAAAGAGAAAGAGAGAGAGAAAGAGAAAAAGAGGCAGGCTGGAGGAGGGGGGCTAGGAATTGAGGACATTGGTGGTGGGAAGTGGGCACTGGTGGAGGGATGGGTGCTGGAACACTGTATGACCAAAACTCCAAATATGAACATCTTATGAACATCTTCACTTGTATCACTTGTCTTCCCGTTGTTCATCGATTTGCTTGAGTGGGCACCAGTAACATCTCCATACTAGTGTATGTCACATGCTAGTGTATTCCAAGGGCATCTGCTCGCTTCAGGTACACGAAGAGCCTCAAACCATTCCATCAGGTCATGGGAATGAGGTCTGTAGTTGTTACTGGTATTTGGCATATCAAATACAACATGGGTAGCTTGCCAGGCTCTGCCATGCGGATGAACATCTTAGTAACTGTTATCTCACGGTGGTATAATTAATAATAAAAAAGAACGAAAAGTGGGTCTATATTATAAAAGTCATTAGTAAATATTACTTTCTTATACCCTTAATTTTTTAGCAATTAAATTTCAATGTGAAGACTATTTTAAAATAATATATTGGTATTATTTTCATCATTATCAACATTCATCATCAGTCATGCAAATTCATTTTTAACATTTAATCTATGTTTGGAGAAGATAGACTTTGCATAAAAGTGACTTGTATCACTTCACTTTTCTTCCCCATTGTTTATCTATTTGCTCGAGCGGGCACCAGTAAAATCTCCATATGTCTTGTTGCAGCATCTGCTTGCTCCAGGAATAGGAAAAGCCTCAAACCATTCCTTCAGGTCATGGGAATGAGGTCCATAATTGTTACTGGTTTTGACATTAAAACCAGATAAAAGTGACATAAACATTAAAAATGGGTAATAGATTCAAAATTTAAACATATATATGCATTGTCATATAAATTGCATGGTTGCTTCAGACTTTGGAATATATTTAGTATTTTTTACTTGCCTGTGAGTAAATCTCAAAGGGCAGTTAGGAATATAATGTGTTAAAATGACTAGGAAAATTATTTTATTTTCATGTTTATTTCCATGTTTGAGTCTGCGAAGTTTGGTTTTTCTGAACATTTTTTTTTCTTTTAGAGTCACACCCGACCATGCTCAGGGGTTACTCCTGGCTCTTCACTCAGGAATAACTCCCTGCATTGCTCTGGGGACCATATGGGATGGCAGGGATCGAACTGGGTCAGTCATGTACAAGGCAAAAAAAGCCCTACCCGCTGTGCTAATGCTCCGGCCCAGTCTGGTTCATTAGAATTCTTACCATATCTTGTTTTGGTAATGTCATAAGACAAATGGATTCCAATTCATATTATACATGACTATTTCATGTTCACTTTCCTCTTCTATTACCTTGCTTTAGCTTGACAATATTTTTATATTTTTTGCTAAGAATCTCATTTATTTAATTTATATGCTCCCACAAATATCAAGCAAGCTTATTGAACTTTGAAAATTTCACTGCATATTTTAAACCATCTGACACTAACACTGAGAAAACTCCTGAGTATATTTCATAATGTCATTAACGCATACCAGAATTCCTTAACTATATAATTCAATAAATATCTTTTTAAGATTCTGAATTTTGTCTCAGTAGATCTAAAAAAGGCTACAAATATTGGTCTAATTGAAATATTTAATGTTCTTAAAGCAACAAAATATAAAGTGATAGATATATTTTTTGTGTTGAATATAGATTGCAGTCAAAAAATGGGTATATTGCACATACTCAGAAAGAACCATAACCAGTTATCTGACACAATAGCAGTTTACAAATAAAAACTGTTTTTAGATACTCATATTTACTCTAGGAATACTAGGAATTGTTGCTTGGGTATTTCTCTTCAAATGTGCACTGCAATTCATTGACATTTTCCTGCTGTCTTAAACAACCTCTGTTTCGTATTATTTTATTTACCTTTTTATTATTTACAGCTTACAATACTATTAAAACATGGCTTTTCTTCTGCACAATTCCAACAATCTATATTTTGGCAATCTATATTACTATTAAAACATGGCGTTTTTCTGCACAATTCCAACAATCTATATTCAAAAGCATAATTCATCCGCTCCTTTAATTCAGAATCATTATTCATTCACTCCTTTATGAGAAAAGAAAGAGGAAAAGATAACAGGAAACAGAGTGAGCAGGGAATCTGTAAGCACAAACTCTGAATTTCTTATTAACACAATCATTTTTTTTCTCTCCTTTTGAGGAAACCACATTTATTTTGTTTAACTATAATGAAGGCAATTAAAACTCAGTAAAGTAGGAAATTTAGCATCATAATGGAAGGTTTTGGATTGAGAAGTCCTGCTCTGAAATTTCAGCTCCACATTGTATGATCATCTGTTTGGGTCACTATTACCATGACATTTACATATGGTAATAACCTCAGCTATTCTAACGGATATTAGGAACATCATGGGGTTCCAGCACAGTACCCTGTCCTTGTTAGATATGGCTTCTATAAGACACCCGAAATAATGCATGAATGATGAAAATAAACTAAGTTGAAATTTGAAACTAAATTAAAGTATAAGACAAAAAGAGCCGAGAAAAATGATTCTTCTACCTCAGAAACATTTTATTTCTGAGGTAGAAGATGATTAACATCTTCTACCTCAGAAACAAATTGTTCTATTTATTTTTGTATATCAAGTCTTAATAGACAAAAATGTGTGCTCCACCTCCTCAAATTATGACCTTGCAGGAAGCGGAGTAGAAGCTAAATTGCGAGATCAGAGATGTATTTGAGTTTCTGATAGAGTCGGGAGGAATGAGGAGACAAAAACAAAGACATGTTTGAGAGCTCCTCATTTCCTTTGATACAGAACTAGACTAGGAAGTTCTATGGAAAGTAAAAATACAATGGTATGCTCTAGATCCCCTAAGAGGCCCACAAATGTCACTTAAAAATTGAAGGCAGAAACTAGAACTGTATTGCATCAAGTTATAATCAAAAACCAATTGATTAGATACTTATCCTGTCATCTGACCCGACTAAGCATAGATTCTCCTAACAGCCCAATATCAAGGAGCTAGCCCAGGCTAGAATTGTATTTCTTGCCAGCTTACTAGGTAGAGCTTTACTCTTTTTTTCTACTAACTGATGTCTCCACTATGCAAAGACAGCAAGGCATTCTTGTTATTCAAAAGGCAAAACAAAGAGCATTTAGACTTCCAAAGGAAACCAGAAACCCTGAGAAGAGAGGACTTCTTTCCCAAAAGCACTAAATCTAGCATTGTGCTGCTTGCACTACATTAGTCATTCTATTGCAATAAAATACTCCACACCTTTGCAAAGGTAAATTAAAGTTTCATTTTCATTTTGTATGTTTCAATAAAATTTTTATGTAGTTTCAGGATCATGCTTTGCACTTCTTAGGGGTTACTGCTGGCTCTGTGCAGACAGATTGATTACTCAAGAGGGTCTTTACTTCTGCAGGTGGGTCAGGGATTGAACCTGGGTCTCCCAAATGCGAAACATGTACTCGATCATTTTATTTTATTTTTTTGAGAGGACCACACTGACTGGGATCAAAGCTTACTTCTGCTTCTGTGTTCAGCAATCACTCTTGGTGAAGCTTGAGAAACCAAATTGGGTGTCAGAGAGAGAAGCCAAGGCCAGCACCATGCAAGGCAAACTCTCAGCCCTGCATTCAGACTTTTGGACTGCATCTCATGTCTTTTCATTTCAGCAAGATATTGAGGCTTCAGAACAACATTGATTCAACAAGCTAGTGTAATTCTAATTCTATAGAGCAGTTTATAACTATAACACATTGGGAAAAGTTATAATAATATTAGGGAACTGTTATTTTATTCTGATGACAATTACTTTTGAAATATGGAATTACCAAGTTAAGACTAACTTGGTTATTCTGGTTCCTCCTTCAGCCCTTATTTATTGTAGGTTTTGCTTTCTATGTGCTTGATTTTAAGCTGAGACTCTATAGGTGTGGTAATTCATTTTATTATTTGCAGAAATTTGTCCCAAAATGACATCCTGTCAAAAGCCAATTCTGTTATGCTTAAATAACTCAATGTATATTTTTTCAATGGGAATGAAATGTTCAATATATTTGCAAACAGCTGAAAATTTCCTGCAGGATCTATACTTATTGAATGGATGTATATACTACTTTGTCTTTCTCAAACAAATAGTTTTAGAAGCAATTAAAAGAAAATATAAAAATCTATTTGCAGCATTTGGATTTTGTGAGACTAGAAAAATGTTTGCCAAATTGTTATTACATTTTTCAATTTTTAAGCAAGCTTCTAAGATATTTTTGTATTGGTTCATAACTGCCTATTATAAAACACAAAAGGATAGGACTAAATGTATTCAGAGATGAGGGAGCAAAAATAGGAACAAGACCTTTGTGAAGAAAATATCCCTTCTAGCCTAATATCTGACAGAAATAAATTGCTTTGAATTCTTCAGACATTGTTGTAGCCATGCCAGCATTTCATGTTTGAATGTCATAGTAATATTAGACTCCAATAAGTCATGCCTTAGTTATTACTACCTGGGCAACAATTATGTCTAGCCACACAGAAGAATAATACAGAAATTTCAGATAAGTGTTCCCTGTTGGACTTTTGTACAAGTAATATTGTAGACAATTGATTCCATCTAGTATGTAGCTACTTAAGCATAGAGGGAACCAGACAATTGAAAAGCCCTTAGAGTTGAGAGTGATCTTATGTGTATTTTGATAACATGATGGTATTATGTATTAAAGTACATAAAAGCCTGATATTTAGTGAGAACATAAGATTCTGAGGCTTCATTTGGAGTAATTGTTTGAAAAGAACATTACATTTAGCAGATTTGGTCTACCCTCTCTAACAAAACTATCTAATAAAAACAGAATCTGAACTGCACATGTGACTTTTTCAGAAGTCATTTGAAAATGAAAAGCTGGTAAAATTAATTTTAGTGAAATATTCCATTTACTACCATATGCCAATAATAAACCCATCATTTCAAGAGTATCTTAAAATTGTTAATTATATCTTTATATATATTAAATTCCAAAGTCCAATGTAAATTTTATATTTAAGTAAAACTCAATTCCTTCTAGCCATTTCAAATGCTCCAAATCTCCAGATGACTCTTGTCTGTTGGATTAGGCAGCACAGTTTGATAGTGCTTGTTCAACATTTTTCTACTTGTTCCTATACTCTCATGAGAGAAAAAAATATATTGTACTTCATTAACTGTTTTAAATACTTTTTGAAATTAGTTTAAAACATATGTTGTTGGTGCTTAATATAGAACAATTAAGGATTTACTGGAACCTGAAAATTTTCAATCTTATAATCACTGAACTTTGGCTTATTAATTCTTTGTCTATGTAAATGAATGTGAAATCCAGTTTTTAGTTTAACAATATAATTACATAAGCAAGTAATATGTTGTGCAGAACTATAAACATTTTATAAGCAATGTGTATAAGACAGTATTTCTCAGTCATACTCTTACTGTATTTTAGTTCATGGATATGGTCATAAAATGAAATATTATCATGAAAAAACATGAAAATAATGGTTAAAATTAGCAGTACCAAAATCACTAATATAGAAAATCTAATGAGAAAAAAGTGACTGGATAGACTGTCTAAATTGTTCTTATTTTACTCAATTAAGCAGTATGGTTTTTTTTTTAAAGGTTTGAAGAATTCTTTATTGGGAAATGGTTTCTGTGAACTACATTAGAGGTGGAGGAAGGGACACATTCACTTTGCAAGTTGGGGGTTTCCCAGCACTAAAGGAAAGGGTGGATCCATGTACCCACAGCCTTGTTTTGCTCCTTTTTCTTAACTTGGAAAGTTCTGAAGGACGCAACACAAAGACAAAAACAAAAGAACAAAACCAAGCTCTACAAGGGCCACACCCCAGCCCTGTGTTCCTAGTCTCTGCAGCCCCACATAAGACCCACCTATGTGAGAGAACAGAAGGAAATTTTGCTTTTCATTCAATATTTATTTGTTTCTCAATGCCAACATATGCATATATCACAAATTATGTTCTATACCTAAAATGATGATTGACACAGAGAGTTACCTAGTAATTGAAGGACAAAACATCATCGTGCCTAACATTCATATTAACTTGCAAGTTTGCTTTATTTTCTGAAGAGCTCGACTGCTAAACATATGTTTCAGTTTCCTTCCCCTCTTCCCAATGATCGCACCAGCAAATCACAATACTTTGTACACTCTCTATCAGCACAAAATATTTCTTTTTCCTTTTGCTTTGGAATAAACTCTCGGATATTTCACACATTACTCCTATGTCCTTATGTATCTGTTACTCTATTTTATTATTTCACCTTACTGAACTATTCCTTTTTGTGGTAAGGTTTTTATTTTGTTTGGGGGTAACACCTGGACATACTTAGTAATTATTCCAGGCTCTGTACTTAGGGGATCACTCCTGGTGGTGCACTGAGGACCATATACAATGCAGAAGATCAACCAGAGTCTGTTGCATGAATAGCAAGAACTTTCCACTTAACTGAACTATCTCCTGACCTTAATTTTTAATATTCCCTAAAATATGCAATTCTTATGTTGCAGTATTTTGATATATCAGTTTCACAATAATTCTGTGTGACTTCAAAATTACTGGGAATGATTTATCTAGGAACTAACAAACTCCAGATTCTACTTTTACTTAAGTTCAAGAATCTTACTGTCTGTTCTCAATTGTTCACCTACTACAGAAAATATACACATATTACTTAAAATTGTTCTGTCTTAAATCTTCAGATGCAGACTGCTACTCCCAATATAGTCTTTTATATCTCTTATGTCCTAATTCCCATAACAAAAATCATTTAGATGTTTAAGTTCTAATTTTCCATTTACTTAACCTGTCAAGACCAACAACTTACCTAAATTCTATCATATATACTTTCATGTCACTTACACAATAAATGTACAGCTCTGACAAAATATTCATAAATCATACTTGTTTTAGAAGACCAAAATCAAAATTTATTTTAATGCACCCATTTATTTCCATTTCAGACTCTATATATTAAGTGTACCTACTTTGGATCATAATTAATCACTAATATGTTTGGTCTATGCTATCCAGAACTTACTTTCCCATTGAACATTTTATTCTAATGTATCTTCTACATGAACCCCTTATTAATTTGAGGTCTGTGACCTATTAGCATCTTGCCAAGATATGTAATATTACATAATCTTCCCTGAATTCCTAATTGTTATTTAATTATAACTGTTATGAAACATAGCTAATTGTATTATATATGATGGAGGATCATATATTTAACTATTGTAGTTATAGTAAAAATACATTAAACCATAAAATAAAATAATAATTCAATTATGTTGCAATAACAATGACTTCTTACAACACTATAGAAGAAACAATGGTTTATTATTTAAAGATACTTGAAAATGAGCCAAAGAGATAGTATAATTGTTAAGGTGCTATACAGTTTAATCCCTGACACTGCATGTAGTTCCCCAAATTCCACCAGGAGTGATGGATCCGAAATCTCTGTATTAGGGGTAAGTACTGCGCCTTGTTAGGTTCACTCTCATCACACAAAAAAGAAGATATATTTGAAAATATTATGACAATTTTCTTTTCTCTAGAAACGGGATTCCAGTCCCAACTATTTCTAGATATGTTTCCATGTGGTATTGGAAAATAAGTAAACTTCTAATTAAAAGTGGCTAATTAAGTAGTTTATTGCAAATAAAAATAAGTACCAATTTATGCTTTCATACTACTTTTCTATGCTAAGTACTTGGTACCAAAATTTATTCAATGGTCTTAAGACAAAATTAAATAATGCTCAAGCAGTTTTTGTTAAGAAAATATTAGAAAGTTGATTAAACATAAATGTCAAAATAAACAACTGCTTTCCATAATTGTTTTTAAGTGATGGGTAACTATTTTCTAAGCAGAGTTAAATTTTTTCTTCTACACAGCTTACTATTTCACAGAATAAGGCAACACACTAATCATATGGATGTACAAAGGACGAACTAAAATTTTCTGGTCTTGTAGTGTATGGATGAATTTACTTTAGGAAAAATGAACTATAAGATGAATGGCATACTTTTCTAGGCATACTATGCTTCAATAGAACATTGCAGCGACACCAAATATAAAAATTTCTTTAACCCAAACAGTTAAATAAGTTTTTATAAAAAATTATATCATGAGTAGATCTTTTCAATCTTAACATCTGAGAAGCTAAAGAAAAACAGTTTTGTACTAATAGCTAAGATTAAAAATAGTTCTAGACATTCCAGAGGCTAGTATCGAATTCAGTGCTTTTTCTGCATATGACTGACCTGCTTCAATTAACTGAGCACAGCTGGGACTAAACCTAGAACACAAAACTTAATAACCCCTTAGGCAGTATCAGAAGGGCCCAAACCATTCTTGCCCACCAAAATAAATAAATAAATAAATAAATAAAGAACAAGCAAAAAAAATCTTCTAGGGGCTATTGAGATAGTTCAAAATAGTAAAATTGTGTTCTCTCCTCCTAAATAGTTGCACAGACTATATAATTAAGACATTTTTTTACTGAACTGTTTCACCAACAATGTTTTTCTTCTAAGGTTTTCCTTTGGGTTACAAGTATGTGAAGATAAGTATCAGCCTATGACATCTGAAAACTGTCATTTCCTAAAAGTTGATCTCTTCTATGTCAGAATTACAAAACTACCTAATTATTTTCTGTGATTTACATATTAAAAGTTGAAAGAATACTCTAAATGGTAACCTGTACGATTTATCACTTTCCAATCTTTAAACTTAATTAAGTACATCTATATAATTGTTTTCTCTTCTGTCCCTTGAAACGTGGCTATTTTGTAAATCAAGGTAGCTTACAAGTTATTGCTTTTCCCTATGCATTTTACAGCATGCATCCAAGCTTAATACAGAGCTTACCTGTTTTTTCAGATCATTACTGAGAGTGTTGAATAAGACTGGGCCCAGAACCAATCCTTGAGGCCTCCTACTAGACAATTGTTCTAATTTGGTATCCCTCTATATAACATTACTTATGTTTTTTGTTTTTCAGCCAGCAGTTGCTTGGCCTTGCAACAGAATCTCTGTGATACATGGTAAAACTTATGTATGAGGCAAAAATCCTTGATTTGCAGTCCAAATTTAACAGGATTTGTTTACTGTGTCCATTTCTGGGAAAAGAAAAATATTAATCACAGTCTTTAAAATAATAATTCGTAGGAGTAAAGAGTTGCAGGATGAAAACTGCTAATTACTCCTCATTTGTAAATAGCTGAAGTTAAATATTCAATGATTTCTTTTTACATGTTAACAGATTTGTTAATGTATCTATACAGCAGCACTGGAGATCAAACTGACAGCTTTACACATAAGAGGCCTATTCTCTACCACAGAGCAGCAGAAATTCTGTTTAGAATGAACAGAAAAAATATGTCTATGTCACAGGAATTTTTATTAGAGTATTTGAATACACAGACCACTATAAAATCCTCAGCACACCCCATGGAAGATTTAGGCGATAATTTACATTTCACTCCCTTTTCCCATTTAATATCCTTATATATCTTCTAACAGTCTCTCCATTGTATCTCTATGCACACAACATTCTTAATGATCTTATTGACAACAAATCAAGCTATTTCATGCTCAAACATATTTTATGGATACCCTAATCATAATTGGTAATATGTATAGTTCAATAACTTGTATGAAAAGTCTAAGTTCAGAGTCCATCTTTCCCAATTTCTGTGACTACAACAACCCTTGTACATTCATGCAAAGAACTGATACAGCCTTTACTATTTGAAAAAAAAGAAACAAATAAAAATTATTTTAGTTTGCAAAGCTCTCCATTTAAATATTTTTAGTTCCAAGAACTTTCAGAGCACTATTTCTTGGCACTGAGGATACAGCAGAAAATATAACAGACTATCTCAGATATGTAACTTGTTCTCTATGCCCGAGTGGGGACTTAGAGAAAATGAACAGTTAGCTACATTCTATGGAGCCAGATATTCAGTGGATGGTCTGGAGAAACTCTAAGAACAGGTGCTGTTTTAACAAAAACACAGTGAAATGAAGAAATAAGCCATGGACTGATATGAGGAAAATATTCCAGGCAAAATACCTATTAAATAAAAATCCAAGAAAAGTATCATCCTTATGTTTTCAGGGAATAGTAGCTGGGATAATGAGGCAAAGAGAGACTTATCCAAGATTACAAGGTTTTTGTTTCCCATTCAAGAGTGTCAAGTTTTTTTCTCGGAATTGGCTGCATTTACTAATATCTTTCACGCCTAGGTGTATCTTTGTGGCTATTTTTTTAAGTAAGACATAAGAAAAACTAATGACACACGAACAAATTGGGGAAGAGGCAGATATACGTCATCTCCCCTTTTGCCCCCTTTTTGAACACAAAAGTGTGTATTCCTACACTGTGTCTTTGTTTTTATTTTTTGTTTTCAACTTCCTATTTATTACAATGTTAAAGCATCTTGAAAAACTGATTATGCTCAGAGTGAGAAACCCACTGTGTGATCAGATTCATCTGTGGTCTACAGATAAACATGATAACAGGCAGCAAGTATTGAATATTAACAAACCTTTGACCTTCTATTACAAAACTCAGAATACCTAGCAAAATGGGAGGTGACACGGGGTGCAGAATAAAGTGGTAGAATAGAGGTGAATAGAGGTGACTTTGCATATCAATACTATAAATGTTTTGGAAGCATTTGATCTAAACTATAGTAAAATATAAAACCAAAACAAACAGAAAACTCTTTCTTGGCAAAGTGAGATTATTCCTCCTGGGGGCTTTCCAAAACTTAAAAAAAAACTCAGAAGGATTCAAATATTTGATATAAAAGTCAGCTGGAGACTTACCTGTTCCTTTTATATCAAATACACCAGAAGGTAATGCACTACTGTCTAATACATACACCTGTCACCAACTCAATTGCTTAGAACCTTTGGAATTATTTGGAAATAATTGGAATTATTTGGAAATAATTCAAACTAGCTATTTCTTAACAGTATTCCCTGTTTTCCCGTCTTTTTAAGATAATTCAATAAGAGCTCATGAAGATTCCAGTCTTCTTACCAACTGATGAAATATGCTCTTCCCCTATCACCAAGTGGGGCATGAAGTGAATTCAACTATGGACATATAAGTACACCCAATTTTGTTTTCTTGTGTCCTTTAGTATCTCTACTTATATTCATACCTGACTATATCTCACTTAAAAGACCACAAGTCATTGTCTAAATATTAGTGTGGGAGTATTTTGCCAGTTATTGGATGGAGATGACACTCTTGAAATAAATGAAATAAAAGACTTGAGGTAGAAGTTTCCAAAAATTACTCAACTATCAGGCAGGGTTATGTTGGACAAAGTCAGGTCTTAAATGATATTTTTAGTATGACCTGTGGGGTATTAAAAAAGATGATGGAAGAGTCCCATTTAGGTTAAGATTAATCCTAAAGAATGACTGTTAAGAATCAGGGAAATGTACATGAACATAAAGGAACAAATATGATAAGCTCTCTGAATTGCAAACCATAATGTCCAACAGGAGAGAGAGAGAGAGGGGGAGAGGGAGAAAGGAGGCAGGTGTCTGCCTTAGAGATTGGATCGGGGGGTGGCTGAAGGGCATTAGGGAAAAGGGGACACTGGTGGTGGGAATGTGTGTTAGTAGGGATGTGTTGGAATATTGTGTGACTGAAACCAGATAATGAACAGTATCGTAACTATCTCATGGTGATTCAACAATAATAAATAAATAAACAAACAAACAAATAAATGCAGCAGCCCTCCTCCAAAAAATTTAAAATTTCAAGGAAAATACTGAATTCAGGAAAATAAAAAAGTGAAGTCGTCAAGGTGAGATTAGAAAGGTAAAAAATAAAAGCATTAACCTGTGTCTAGTTTCATCGTTTAGTCAAAGATGAGATTAGTATGAGCTGTGATGAGATAAATGCCAATGATGACCATGAAGTTGAAATCTAAATAGCTGAATAAACATGGAACTGGAGAGCTGGTACATTGTAGATCACTTGCTTGCACACAGACAACCTGGCACTGGCACCAAATGTGATTCCCCTAACCCTGCCAGGAGTGATTCCTATACACAGATCTAAGAGTGAGCCTGATTACAGAGAGGTATTGCCCTGAAACAAAAAAATTAAAAAATATTAATAATATCATAAATAAAGGCACATGAGTGCCAGATACCACTATGGTGTACAGTTTTTTGAGAATAGCAGAAGACATATATTACAAAATATATACTACGTTAAATTCTAGGAGCTCACATGAGAAATAATGATTTTAAGCTATCTATCAGTCATAAAAGTACAGATCTCAAATAGTTGGATTTATGAGTCCGAGGTTCATGAAAGAAAATGAGATATAAAATATTTCATTCATATGAACTGTGTAATATAATAAAACTATCTCCCTCCCTTCCCTTCTCTTCCAGTCTCCCTTTCTTTTCCTGTTTCTCTTTCCTTCCTTCATTCCTCCCATCTTTTCTTCTTCCCTTTCTTCCTTCCTTCCTTCTTTCCATGCTAGGTATCAAGTCCAAGGGCTCAAACATTTGAATCATGTTCTTGAACACTGAGCTATACCTCTGCTATGGAATCACTTGTCAGATGCCATTCTGCCATGTTAAAATGCATAACTTATTTAGTAGAATAACTTATTCAGTGATACTATAACCTACATTTAAAAGTGAGGTTTCCTTTAGGTTTTTTGAGCTACGCTATCAATAATCAAGAGTTACATAAATTAAATATAAATAAATATTAACTTGTATTTAGCTACCTGGAAACCAATTTAAAAGATGAATGTGGGTTGGAGAGATAGTATAGTGGGTATTGCCTTGCATGTGGCTGACCTAGCTTAGAGCCCTGGTACCACATATGGTCCCCAGAGCTGCTAGGAGTTATCTCTGAGTGCAGAATCAGGAGTAATACTTGAGCACAGTTCAGTATGATAAAAAACCAGAAAAAAATGTATATATACAATGTATATGAGATATCAGTTTCTTGACAGATCAGGAGGACATTATCTAGTTTCTATTAAACATTTATATTAACTATCAATATAAGCAGTTTTATATGTATATTATTTGTATAGCTTAAATAATTACTAGAGCAATGCCTCTTGATTTATTACTGCATTTAGAAAAATTAGCTTTATTTTAATTTGTTTTCTATTTAGTCACCAAGAATTACAACATTATTCATGATTGGTTTGGAGGCATACAATGCCCCAGCATCAATCCTTTCACCAGTGTCCACTTCCCACCAATGTCCCCCATGTCCCTCCCAGTCATCAGTGTGCCTATATGATGGCCAACTTATATTTTTATAACTTTGGCACTGTATTTACAGTACTGTTGCCAGTAGGTTTCATGCATAATACTTTGCGGCCTTTCTACACCCCCTCCTCCTTTCGGTGACCACTTCTTTCCATCTCTGTTTCAGTGTTCTCTTTCCTGTCCAATTCGATTCTAAGCCCCCAATAGTTTCTAATAAAGAGAAGTTCTCATGTACTTTGTTTTTAATGTCTCAGAGAAATTATGCCTCATTTGAGAGATATTATCCTGTGTTGCTCTCTTTTCCTCTATCTTCATTCAGCATTATACACTCCAAATCCATCCACATGACCTCAAGCACATATAACTTCTTCAGAAAAATTCTTAATTTTATGAAGCAGCAATGCACCTATTGAAATGGTTAACATGTTAATATTGTCAGTTATATAACATGTCATATAACATGTTATTTTGTCAGTTGAACCTAATCACATTTTATACACTATTATTAAATTATCAGTCTTAACATTTCTCTCCAAAGGTGGTACTGTGAAACAGTTGCAGCCACTTTTAACCACTTGAAATGAGTATTCAAGAAACTAATAGATTTCTGTCATAATTTTTTAAAATAAAAGAAACTGAAAAACACTGATGCATTTATATATTTGGATTATTTTAGTAGAAACCAGATATATCTTAAAATATCAACACTGAAAAGTTACTATTATTTACACAGATTTGCACAACTAATAGTAATATAGATTAAACCTATATTACAAATTAAAATTTAGCCATATTGTCAGTCTATATTGTGAGCTTTTAATAGAGCACTACTTTAAATCAGTAAGTGATATTATCATCCATTTTTAGTTTCATTCTTTATTTTAACCTTATCACCAGATTCACGATACGTGTTAAAACCTGGCATGCATCTTATTTCTTGCTTTTCTACTTCTTGCAATTTGCTTGACAACCTCACAAAGAAGGTTCTTCATACAAGTTTTATAGCTATTTTCCAGTTTTTTTCTGTCTTTCTCCTATTATCCTCTTCTGCCATCTTGTTGTTGACAGCATTTCAGTCTATATACTGTCTCATCAAACCAAACATATTGTAACTTCAAACAAGAGACTGTTTTTAAGATCCCTTTTCAATCTATAGTTAGTGTCAAGAATATTCTCAATCTATTTGTCTTCATTCTAGCCCTTTGCTCAGGCTGCTAACCCATCAGGGAATCTTAAATACTCTGGCAAGAAATAGAATAAAGCCTCAACTAGTGCACAAGGAAGCAGCTTCTTCCTTCATGTCATTGACACTTTTACTGAATCACTGCCACAAAATATTCCATAGGACAGTGAGAACTCCCAAAAGGAAATAGTATAATTCATAGATATTTAATAAAAAGTCATATACTTTATACTGTAGTACTAATGCAGAGAACCCAAACAATAGGCTATATTTATATTTCCGGCATTTAAAAAAATTAAATGATTGAAATATGTCATCACAGGCACATAAGCACTAAGTAAATGTTTAATAAAAAAGTTGCTAGTATGACCTGAATATGATTGTTTGAAAATAAAGAAAATTCTATTCATACTTAACAAATGTTAAACAAGTGAACTGAGAGTATTGATCAAAATGATTGTGAAAATTTTGCCAACTGTACATTAAGATATAAATGTTAGATCAATTCAAAAAGTATTTCTTACATGATACAGTAAAGCAGCTTATTTTAATTTGATCAAATCACACTTTAGTGACAAATAGATTTTAACTTTAAGAAATAATATATAAATGTTGTTTTGTCTTGTGAAACCATAATATGCAATACTTTATAATGGTTTCAAAGATATCATTTCTAATGTTACTTTTAATATATGTCCCAGGTAATGGGGACAAATGGAGGAAATAATCAGAATCAATGTCAAAGCAGTCCCATCTTATTTGTCTAAAATAAACTTGTCTACCCCTCTGGGAACTTTTTTCAGGTAACTTGGAAATAGAGCACGACGAGCAAATGGAGGGACCTTAATCATGTTCTCTTGTCAGAAACTATCCTTCACAGGCTACTTTATAAACAGAAGAAGTTTTATTCATATGAAGAGGAATTTTTTAGCTAGAAATCAGAAAATTTATTTTAACCTTAAGATCTTATGAAATCCTAAGAATGTCATATTTGTTAACGTGTCACATTAATGACTTTCCCTCTGATAGAAAGCTACCCATTCCTAGGACAGCAAAGATAAAACAGTAGGTAGGAGACTTGTCTTGCATGCAGCTCACAAAGGTATGACATATAACACCCACAGAGTCAGCCTGGAACCCCCACTCAAAAGAAATAAATAAGGTATAGATTTCCCTTTATAATAGTTATACTCTGTAAATCATGGCATTTTAATAAAAATGTAAGTTAAATAAAAATAAAGGAGGACAATACAGGAAAAATCATCAGATGTTATCAGTGTTCTCACAGAGAACAGGAAGAAAGGAAGGAAGGAAGGAAGGAAGGAAGGAAGGAAGGAAGGAAGGAAGGAAGGAAGGAAGGAAGGAAGGAAGGAAGGAAGGAAGGAAAGATGGAAGGAAAGATGGAAGGAAAGAAGGAATATTTGATATCAGAATATCATATATTCTGATATTTGATATTTGATATCAGTCTAACATACATTCTGAAATTTGGTTAATGATTCTTCTAAATATATATTTAAGGGTTTTGTGGTTTAGATAAATAGTTGAATTGTGTACTAAGTAAACAGGCAGCCTCAGTGTGTGTCAATCCAGCTCCTTAAAATACTGAAGAATAAAAAATATCAGAATAATTTCTTTTGCTGTCTGACTTATTTGCTAGCAGAAACATCACGTTTATTTTTGCTGCTACCTTAACATATGTACAGAACTGAAACTAGGAATTCTGGTTCTCCTACTTTTGGTCTTTTCAGCCTCCATGATGACATGAACTTATTTCTTATGCTAAGCATCTACACACAGACACACACACATATATGCATACCTACATACTTTAAAATTTATTTAATCTTTATTATACCACCAGGAAATATACAATTACAAAATTTTTCTTTATTGGGTTTCAGTTGTACAGTGTTCCAGCACCTATCCCTCCACCAGTGCCCATTTCCCACAACCAATGTCCATGAATCACCCCCCTCCCCCAGCCTGCCTCTATGTCAGGCACTTTACCTCAGACACACACTATTTTGTTCTGTCTTTGGAGAGCCTTGACTTATTGACCCATTTAAATATCCGTTTAGGAGCAAAGAAATCTAAGGATAGTTCCATGAAAGTCAAGTAGGAGGTGTAAGATCTTGAGTTTGCTATCTGGCCCAGCCCCACATGGCAAGTACAAACAATAGTAGCACTGTGACTGTGATCCAGCACAATAGCTAGCCTGCCTCTGTGTTCCCCAACCAAGGAAAAAGTCACGGTTTAAAAAAATAGCATATTTTTTCTATATTGCCCTTATACGCAAATATAAAATGCATAAACTGAGTTAAAATATATAAGCGTATACAGAGAGAGAGGGAAGAAGGAGGCAGGGCCAGAGAAAGATGAAGGGAGAGTGTTCTATCATTATGAATAGATAAGATGAAAAGACTAAACCTGATGAAAGATGAAATGACTAAACCTGAATAGTAACATCATAAATTCATATTAAAAAAGCTTTCTTGTGGGGTTCCCAAGTAGCAACCCGGGGAACAGAATCTTCTCTCTGTAATTCTTGGCTAGTTGGGCTGATGTTGCTCTGCTTGTTGCTGCTTAAGCACCTGCAGTGCCCTTGAGGCCAAATCCTGCAGTGCTTGGGGACCATGCAGTAATGGAGATTGACCTGGCAATTCACATGCATGTAAAGTTTGTGCCTAAATCCTGTATTATCCTCTAACGTCACTGAAAATATTTTATACATATATTTGCATGCTTCTCCAGCTACTTTTGATATGAAAATGACCATTAACAAAAAATAGCCACCTGGCTTAAAAGATTTTCTCAGAAAATTCTGAGATTTATCTGGGGTCAAAATTAGTCATCAGTGACACCAATGATCAGTTTTTCTTTCACATTATCAGAATATTGACTTCCTATGTGTTTACATATTTATAGCAAGAAAAAAGTTTGGCTTTAGTTATATACACAATCTTAAAATTTAAAACATTTGCTACAGAGATATTTACATATTGTGTTTAAAATGTCTGATTGACTTATAAATTATAAAATAAATATCAATTGATCATAATTATATCTATCTTTATACCTTTGTTCAAATGACAATATTAATAGCTTTTGTAGATTATTTGAAAAGTGATTTATGCCTACTAAATGCTCTTTCATAATTTCTAATCATTTTATTAATGAAAAATGAATTAAATATTATAATTTAATAGTATTAATAATTATTCCAGTAAATTAATACATGGTATATAAAATTATACTTGCTCATGGAGGTCTTAATTATACACATTAACATAGATGGGATATACAAACTGTGAGAGATATGAGACTAATATATTATTTATTACATATGCCATTTAATTAAATATTATTCAGATTGCAGGGATATTCAGATAACATCTGCGTCATTAGTCTCCTCATATTGCATTACCAACATTTAAGCCTGAAGCATTATACCCTAAAGTGCAAGACAACCACCCACCCAGTGTACTCTCTCTCTCTCTCTCTCTCTGACCCTGAGAGGTAATTTCCTATTAAATCAGAACAAATCAATGATATCTTCTCAAAATTCTATACAGCATTACAATTGGTAATGACTTTATGCAAAGCAAGCAGCAACATTAGTCTTGTAAAGTAAGTAAAATTTATTTTTAGATATAATCCCTGTAGAACTATACAAGTTGTCTAAATTTTTGTACTAGAATAATCTCTTTTAGAAAGTTGTTAATTAAAATATTAATATGAATTCATATTATGAGATGAAGTAAGTATCAACAAATTAAATTCTTTGAATAACCCATTAAAATGTATACAAAGCACAGAGTAGTTAGTTATTTTATACAATAGATAAGAACAGTTCATAATATAATAAGGTCTACTAAAAATCAACAAGTAAATAAGCAATCTAATATTTGGGAAAATTTTTGAATAGTTTGTGGAAAAGATATGGTGGTAAAGTAGCACAAAGATTCTTAACATCATTAGTTATTAAAAGATGCTTAACAGTTTAACCATAATTACTTTAAAGATAGACTGATCACAATAACTGTAATGAATACGTAGAATAACTGAATGCCTCATATATGATTAGTAGAATGTAAAATAGAATCCAAATATTCAAGTTCTCTATTTGGTCCAAAGTACAACGGTAAACAATGGCTTGGTCATTTATTAAAAGATGATACAACATATTAATACATAAGCTCATGTTAATAATTTTCACACTGTATTACACAAAATAATGATAAAGATATAATTTGTTAGATATACAATGAACAATTTAATTTGAAGGAAAAGCTGTGGTGTATTTGGTAGCATGATAGGTAACTTTAGAGGCATCTTCATGAAATAATAATTAAATGTGCTGAGTGTTGAAGGGTAAGAGATGGTGATGCTGAAAAATAGGAAGATAATATCTTCCTATTATCATAAACAAGCAAAATTATATCATAAACAAGTCAAATTACATGATACATTAGAAATCTGGAGTTAAATTAAGTGAAAGAAGAATTTGATGATAATCAATGACATGAACTATGTCTCTGCTATAGAGTTTGACTTTATCCTTAATAAAGGGACGACTTTCAATAAAGATGGACATGACCATCGCATGTAGCAAAGAAATTAAGATACTGTTAAAAATTCTTGACTTCTTATACTGATCGCATCTTTACCAAAGGAATATCAATAGCTAATCCAAATCATTTTAAGTCTTTTAATGAGTTTGAAACCTAAATTTTTTTCTTCATATCATCAACCTGTGAAAGCACATTACTTACTAAAGAGCTAGCTATATTTTATATAAAAACATTTTAATACCTTTTAAAGGTAATTTATATTTAGATCGTTTCTCGCTTTCATTTTTTCTCTCTTCCTCTGTCTTTGTCTATTACTGGATTAGTTAGCTTTTATAGAGTATAACTACAAGGGAATCTAAGCTAATTGAAAAAGGAAATTGTAAACCTTCTCTAATGTTATTACTTTACTTTATCCAGTTTTATTAAAGGAAAATGATAATAGCTATGATGATTGAAATATACATGCAAATAAGTAGTTGACTTTAGAAACCTTGTTAGACCCATCTTTAACATTTCTTTGACCAAGCAAATAAACTTTAGCAATATACTTTTTCCCTTAGGTGAAGGTTTTCTGTCTCATTATTTTTGCTAAGATATTGATCCCTAAAGTTCATAATTTTTTAAAAGACTATACCTTAAACATTTTCAGCCAAATCATTATGGGAAATAAAAGCACAAAAGTTCAAGTGCAATATTTCTCAAAGTGATACAAAACAATATCTGTATAATATTTTAAACATGTACACATAGCCATAAGCTTCAAGTATGAGAAGCATTTGTAACATGGTCAAATTGAGGCAAAAATATTTTACAAAGTATGTGACTGTCCAATAAAATAGATACAACTAAATATCTTCAATAGATATGTATATACAAGATTCTTGTTTAGTGAATATTAGGAAAATAATGAGGGAAAATTTAATACCATAATAAAGTAAAAAGCTATGAAAATAAAATTAACCTTCAACAGATGTCATGTATAGACAATTCTGAAAAACACCCTGTTAACAAATACAAACATTTAGTCAGTTTCATATAAATGAAACATTTTATTAACTTTTTTAAATTATCATCAGAGTCCTATAATCTTTCCTATAACCCTCTTGTCTTTTTCATCTTTTGTACATATTTAGTTTTTGGCAAATGTAGCTAGTATAATTATGTTGGAATGGGACCAAATTTAGAAAAAATATGTAAAGTACAAAATTTTGTCTTTGGCTCACCTCCCAACACTAGTGTTTCAAGGAGTAGTAGTATTTCTTCCTTCATCAAAGTCTTTTCTGGATTCCTGGGGTATTATTTCCAGATTGCCTTCGAGTAAAAGGCATTAACTTCTAAAAACATATGTCAATATTCTGTGATTCTGTATCTCTTTCCTGATAATAAGGCTAATGTGGAGAAGACCAGATTCAGCCTTCTCATGATGGTACCTTCATCCATCATCAAAAGTTTATTATTGCTTTTTGGGGTGTATAGAAAGTTTCATTATAGCCTGATCATTCATGAATTAAACCAGTATTCATGCTTGAAGGACATAAAATGAAAGCAAGCATATCTAAGTCAGTGCTATTTGCAGTTTGCAATATTTTCCAGTGGCTTCTTAACTCCTGCATATAATCTTAAGTTATTTTTTCCTTATCAAAAATTAAAAAAATACAGGGGTGAATGCGACAATAAAAGTGCTCATGTGAGTAACAACTAAGCATTTTATGAGGGAAAAAGAGGCTTCTAAACAAGGTCAAACATTGTACTTCACAGCTCACCTGAAGCATGCTGGCACTCCAGTCCACCAAATGCAGTTCCCTTGGAACCTAAGCTGGATGGACACTCAAGGTCTCATGAGGTAAAACGCTAGGACACTTGCTCTTTCTGACCAGGCAGTGCTGTGGCTGATTAATATCCACTCAAAGCCACAATCACCTTCTGATCTGAGGAGCAGGTGACGTAGAGATTCTGAAGTTTCTTGATAAATTATGCAGGCATATCAAACAGTACAAATGGCAAGCGAATAAAATGCAGTTATTGAGATGGTTTGCTGTCTCCTTTTAAGAATTAGATCTAAATAGGTCATTATCAAACATTTATAACTCCTGTAATGACAATGCTAGGACACTAGTATTACATGGGTACCATAAAAGAGCAAATTTCTTTCTCAGTAAAATATTTGGAAGAGGAGAGAGGAAGGGAGGAAAATAGACAAGATCATTATAATAGCCTTTGAAAATTAACATCTTCCATTCTTTGGTGAACCAGAAAATCAATTTATTCACAATATCCAATATCTGAGTTTCTGTTTCAGATTCCTAAACCTTCCTTCCTCCATGCCAATAAAAATACACCTACCTTTAAACTGTATTTCTAAACTCATCAAATTTCTAATGCTATCTGCTTTATGGCATCCATTTTGTAACTTTACCAAACCTACAGTATATCTTCTGACAATTACATATATGCTATATGTTTATATCTCTTATAGTACCTTCACAAAATGTGAATGAAACATATAAATTTATTTTAAGGATTTTATATGTTTTTACACCAGCTCCATACTTTTAAAAATTATTTGTAATAAGAAAAAATGCTTTAAAAATGTAGGTATTAAAAATTATAGGAAAAATTTGCCATACCCCTTCATCCAAAATGTATTAAACAGAAAAGAAATTTGCATTACAAAGTTAATAAATGATAATTATTATAAAATAGACAACATATAGTTTTTAGCAACATATTATTCCATAAACTTTAAAGCAATAAAGAAGTTGAAACTATACAAGTTTATTTTAATAATAGGTACTAAGATTAACTAACAAGTGAAAACTAAGGTAGTTCTAAAACTCACATATGAAACTCAACACTCTTTTATTTTGTCCTCATCATAGGACACCAGCAGTTTTTTTTACTGGCACTAAAGATCTCTAGATAGCATTACTGCAATACACATAAATATACCTCAAAATAGAGAGATTTCTATGTTACCCAGGAGATAGCAGAAGAATTTACCAGATCTTATGATTTGTATCATTTTGGGGATTTCTTAAGTAACACAGCCTATCTTTTGTTTTATCATGCTATTCTCATAACTAGGTAGAGATAGATTAGGTGAACTGATGTCAGATTCACTAGCTGGACAGATAAGCGATTGGGAGAATTGTCCTCTCTTCCTTTTCCACCAACCATTAAATTTTCACCATGAATCACAGACTACATGGCATGTTTATTGAAGTACAAAGAGTCATATTACTCTGTAGCATTTTGTATAAATGCCTCCTTCGCTATCTGACCAATCCCTCTTCTTGCAAGATCTAAATCTGATGCACCTTTGCAGGAATCTCCTTCCTTAATTTAACCCCCAATCAGGTATGGAATATCTATACCTTGCACTCGTAGATCATTCTGGTCTGAACAATGTGCAAAGATTAGGCAGTTTTACGCTCAGTAATTTCCAGGTTAAATGACAAATTATAGTCACTGGATTCAACTTAATCCAGCTTTGACCGGAAAGTCAACGATTGGCTTTTCATCTCAGGGCAACCCTGTCAGCTACCAAGTGCCATTTATCAACACTGTTGAGGCCAAATTCTAAAAAAGTTATCAAAAAATACTAAAAGGAAACATATGGTCAGATTGTGATTGTATTATTGCAGAGACCCTCAGAGGTTGGAGCCTTAGGATTTTTTCCCAGAAATATTTCCCTTTTGATTTTCATGAGCTTGAAAGAAGAATATGCCAGTAATATAATAGCAATGTTAAATTCCAAAGGCAGTCCTGTGATTAAGTTTGCCAGCATATAATTCACTTGATGGAATTCCTAAGGCTTTCATTTATTTTGACTCATATTGTTGGTTATTTGAGATTAGGTCACAAAAGGAACAAACCCAGATTTTCACTAAGTCTACTAGAATTTTGCAAGCCTTTCTCTTGTGATAATAAACAATGCCATGATACAGTTACCAACAATAAAAAGCCCCTACTTAAAACAAATAATTTTTTACCTAACCTCTGACTCCCACACGTTTGTGATAATTTCCACCTTTGACAAGACCTCCTGATATATGTTTCACTTGACCTTGGATATTGGTATCATAATATGTACATATATATTTATGCCATTCAAATAAATGCAGTCATTCTGTATCTGCCTCTCTCCAGTGTACTAATATTGTCGAGGGTACTAATGCCAACCTAGAACTGAGCATTAAATAGAGGCAAAAGGATACACATGACAACCTTTTAATGTATGTTCTGTAATCCATAGTCTGGAAGGGAAGGAAAAGAGAAAGAGAGAGAAAGGGAAAGAAATAAAGAACCTGCCATGGAGGTGGGCTGGGGAAGGGGGAGGGAACTGGGGACGTTGGTGGTGGGAGATGGGCACTGGTGGAGGGACGGGTGCTGGAACACTGTATGACCAAAACCCAAATATGAAATTTAAAAAAAAACACATAATTTTTCCAATAATTTTACTTGACATATTTGAATCTAATTGAACATATTGTTAAATACTAAGGTTCAAGGGTAGGTTTAAGAATGGTGGCTAGGGTCAGGACGTAAGAATTGTTCTTCAGTAGGAAGCTTACCATATTGGGGTCAGGGGTAAGGTAGGGAAGAGGACACAACATAAATTGTAGTGTGAAGCAGTCACTTAACAAGGAAGGTTGCTGAATGTTGGTAAAGTGTCAACTACGTAACAGTTATCAGTAACGTAAACCAAACCCTGCAAAATTAAATTAACATGTCTGTCATAAGGGCAGGCTGGAGGGGATGGGAAGGAAATTGGGAACATTGGTGGAAGGCAGTGAGCACTGGCGAAGGAATTGTTGCTGGCATATAGCATTCCTAAAACCCAAATATGAACAATTCTGTGACTAATTATGACTAAACAACAAATATGTATATATATATATATATATATATATATTTAAGATGTAAGTTCCATTAGTAATATACCTCTTGCTAAGCAATGCTATAAGACTGCTAGGTGACAAGTCACTGGAAACAAAAGAACTGCCATACTGGTTAGTGATACATTAATAGACTATATTGCTACAAAGTAATTTTTTTCTCAGAGTGCCTCCTGCATGGGTTTTCTTAAGAGTTTGTAGTGATGCTGATTAGTATTTACATCCAAAGATTCAGGTATTAGACAAAGAGACCATTCAAAATAAAATACATGAGAGCCATAGATAAAGTATGAGGAGTAAGGCACTTGTTTGCAAAGGATGGATTTTAGTTCTATTCCCAGGAACAAATAAGGGTCTCTGGGCACCACCATAGGTGATCCCTGTGCACAGGGTTAGGAGAAGCCGAGTACTACAAGCTATGACTCGAATATCAAAAAGACAAATACAGGATAAAGAAGGAAAGAAAATAAATAAGCACCAAAATAGCAAGCAAAAACTAAATATACATATGAATACACATTATAGATATGATATATATATATATATCTTGTACTCACAAAGATAGTGAGTACGAACTGCAGTGAAGCTACATATACCAACATATATGTATACATAATACAAACATACATACATCTGTCTCTATAAAGTATCCATTCAATAGTTTTAAGTTATATAAAAAAGAAAATATGCTTTTACAGTATTTACATAGTTAAGTTTTTTTTAATAAGGTAACTATCCACCATTGACAAGAGGGTAGACACCTGTAAACCTAGCTAATATAAATGTAAATGAATAGATTTCTTCCAGGAAACATTTGATAATTTAAAGACTGTTCCAAAATAAAGTCTGAAAAGCCTTTGAATCTACAGTTTTTGCTAATTGTCTTAATAGAAAAATAATTGAAAATTAAATTAGGACTTCTAGGCATGAGGCCTAAGCAGGTAAATTACCCTATGTAATTCTAAATAGATCTGGGAAGCACAAATTTAAAGAAATAATGTCAGAAAAGATGTTCATTAAACATTGTTAGATTATTTAAAGCAAAGTACATCTTGCTAGTTTTGAAAATAGACATTAAAACAGAGATAATTTATACACATATACAATACAAAAATTATAGTTATGTTAATGGTAGTTACTTCTTGGTAATGATATTATAGCCAAATAATTCATACACTTTTTATTCTTTTGATTAATACATATTAAAAAACTATTGTATGTTAGACACATACTGTTTTTAAATTATCAATACTTTGATGATATTAGCATTAAAGATTTTATTTCAGAGCAATAAATAAACAGGAAGTTAAACTTTAAAGACTCAGAATTATATAATTGTTGCTTTAAAATGTTTTATTCTATTTTCCTATATAAAATTTAAGACTTCTGAATATCTTGGGAGGCATAGACCCCAAAATATGTATTCTGAACAAATTTTTTTTATGATGAAAATTATGATCAGAGGGGGCCGGAGTGACAGCCGAAAAGGTAGGGCATTTGCCTTGCACACGGCCGACCCAGATTTGATCCCCGGCATCCCATATGGTCCCCGAATCAGGTGTAACTTCTGTCTGTCGCTGGGTGTGACCCAAAAGAAAAAAAAAGTGGAGATTTTATTCAAAAAATGATCTGAAAAATTCTAGCTTGCAACAGGTACTTTTCACTTACCATAGCGTTAGAGTAGAAGCCATGCTATATGATCTTCTCTATAACATACTTCTTAAAGGTTTTAATCTCAGAAATTCTTCATATGCTTAAACTCATTGTAAAATCAAAGAACTTCTAGTTATGTATATCTACTGACATTTTCTAAATTTAAAATTAAACTAAGAAATTGTTACAATATTAAATTTCTTGGTATAAGATAAACATTCTATGTCATTATAAATAGCATTTTATTAAAAAAATTCTTCAAAAATTTCTGTTCAATAGGAAGACTGGCATTTTTATATATTCTTGGAAGATGATTTAAGATTTTTCTTTATAGAATGCAGCTATAGTGCCATAGCTTTCTCTGCTTTCAATCTGTTACAATCTGTTGTTTTTGTTGAAACATGAAGAAAATGTGCACTTCTACAGATGTGAGTTGTATATTGATATAAAAGGAAAGATTATCTAGGCCTCTTCAGCTAATTTGGAGTATTATTTAAAAATTGTAACCTCGCTCTGTGAGTGCTAGTTATTCTTTTCTTTACATTTTTGGATTTTACATAATAGTACTCAGGGCTTAGTCCTGACCCAGGAGTTGGATAACATCCTTTGTGCTTCTTAGGGGATCCTATATGGTACCAGGGATCCGATCAGTATAGGTTCCTTGCACAGAAGGCACCTTAGTCCTAGTACTATCTCTCCAAACCAAGTGCTAGTAGTTTCTTTTAGGTTGGTTACATGTGAAATCTGAGACTAAGATAAAACTCCCCAACACTATTATAAGAAAATCCTTATTTTATTTTGTAATTTGATTGCTTCACACATATCTGATTTTATAAAATAATATATTGGTTATCAAGAAAGTGTTAAGTCACTAGATTGTGTATATTTTCTGAATCATTTTTAAATTCTTATTCATCTAAGGTAAGTCTATGAAATAACTTCAAGCTCATGATGATAGGCATTCAAGCATCCCAAAATCAAATTTTTCATATGAAAGCTCAAAGTTTGCTCTAACAACAAAAACTGACTCTTCCTTGAAGTAATAGACTTCGTTCATTTCTGAAAATATGGTCTGATGTATAAATCTAAATAATTTATGTTATTTTAAGAGACATTGTTATTCCTCAAAAAAATACATCAAATGCAGCTCACCATCCAAGCAATCCTTAAATCTTTTCCTTTAACAAACCCACTGCACCTTGGTATTTATCATAACTGTTCTAAACATACTTTCCATATTTTTACACAAAAACATCTTAAAATTTTAACCTTAAAAATAGCAATTTGATCTTAAAATAGCAATAGAAAAATTACCATTTTCAAGTTTACTTGAGAGTGTGAAGTGCAAAGGATCCAGTGATCACGCACACATTTTGACATTGTCACCTGAATTCACATTAAGAAGTCTACAGTATTTCTATTTTTGACTTTTTTTAACCTTAATCAAAGTGTAACAGGGTTTTACAAAGGCATATGTTCCTTTGCTATTTTTACAAAAAGCAATAATCTTACTCCCAAATATCCTATAAAAAAATTTAGGAGTACAAAAAGTCTTCTGATACTTCCAGAATCTCTGTCCTGGCCCACTGACAAGATGAATGGTAAACTCTTCTTGCTTCATTTAAAAGAATAATATATTTAAAGTAATGCCTTCGAGGCCGGAGCGATAGCCCAGCGGGAGGGCGTTTGCCTTGCACAGGGCTGGCCTGTGCCAGCCCGGGTTCGATCCCCGGCATCCCATATGGTCCCCGAGCACCGCCAGGAGTAATTCCTGAGTGCAGAGCCAGGAGTACCCCCCTGAGCATCGCCGGGTTGCCACGCCGACAACGTCGTCGCCGCGTAGCAACATGCTATGAGGGGATTTGAGCAGGTCTCATATCCCTGGGAATGGGAGGTTCGTGGCCCACGGGTCTATGCCTCCGGCTGCCCCCTGTTATTGTTGGCGTTTTTGGCATGCAGCCTCTCTGCTTCCCAGCTTGAAGTTTTTTCAAATCCTCTGCCTATTTGTTATGATTTTAGAGGTTAAGATTGGTAGTATAATTTTTTAGTATATTTAGAATTGATTTATATAGTTTTAAGAATCATTAGTATAGAAGCTTATTAATAAAGCCACATATTTAACAAAAATCAGTAAAGCAGCCACATGCTATGATTGAAACAATAGATTAGTACATATTATAGTTTTACAGTATAAAGTTTAATAGTTATAGATCCAATTATTTGCAGGAGGCATTGTGACATTTTAACTCCCTACACAAAGATGAGGGAAAGCACGTACGTTCATGGTGCTTGTTAAAGAAAAGAAAATGCTGAATAATATGTTACCAGCTACACAATACACAAAACCTTGGATATGATGTATGATTGTCTAATGAAGTCAGAGTGACCTCTGGACTTGTGAAGCCTGTATTTCTTGGGCCGGGACATAAAACAAAAAAACCTTGTTTAATTTTAACCAAATGGCTTAAGTAGTTGCGGTATCATATAATTTATTTTTTGTTTCGTTATGTCATGTATTCACTTTTTGTTTCATTGTGTATGCCCTGCCAAGCATGTATTCACTTCTGTTTCATCGCGTATGCCCTACCAAATTTCTTTATTGTCTTATGATATATAAACCCTATGAAGCCCTCCGTAAAATTGCAGCAGCATTCAACCTATCTTGCGTTGGTGTCTGTCTGTCAATCGCCGACTCTCTGCTTTCCTGAATAACTTCACCCCGCATCCCACAGCCTGGTGGTCCCGACCGAGCAAGTCTGCGGAACCGGGTGTGACCCAAAAAAGCAAAAAAAAAAAAAAAAAAAAGCAATGCCTTGGGCACTTTGAGAGTGGTGCTGAAATACAGTAGCAGGGTATATCAATATCATAAATCTTAACACTATTTTGACCATGTTACCTAAACTATTTCATCAGTAAATGCTCGAGATGAGAGCCTTCTACTGAGATTATACCATCTACACTGCAAAGCCTGGCAAGCTACCCGTGTTTTATTTATTGTTATGCCAAAAACTAGTAACAATTATGGATCTCAGTTCCATGACCTGAAGAATGGTTTAGGGCTCCTACTGTCTCTGGAGTAAGCAGATGCCCTTGGGTTGCACTTGCTTGTAACAGGACTATGGAGATGTTACTAGTGCCCACTTGAGCAAATCGATGAGCAATGGGAAGACAGTGATCAGTGATACCTAAACTATAAAGATATTATCATTAAAAAAAAACAAAGAGTGAGCAAGGTAACCCCAAAGCTAACTCCTGAAAATTGAGCAAAAGTCTCTTATGTAATCACTGTAAAGGCAATCCCAGACAGAGGGGGGAGTTGGGCGAATACACTGAAATAGGGAATGGAGGGAAATTTGGTCTGTTGCATAATGCAAGACAGTGCATAAGGAGGAAAAGGCCCTAACAGGCAGTGGCTGGACAATGTTTAGATTTTGTTTTTTTTGTAAATTGGACTGTATGTGAGGGGGATAGGGGGATATTCTGTAGAGCAGTGAACTTATTATATAAGTAGAATAATCAAATAATTGATCAAAATGTTGTATTTACCTAATTGCAAACATTTTAATTATAAAGTGAGATATTTTAAGACAATGGTTTACTCAAAAATTTTATATGGGGACAGGGAGATTTATCAGAATACTGGAGTGCATGTCTGTTTGCCCAGGGTTCCAAGTTCAATATGTGTTTCCTAATGACACCTGTTACCTCAAATTTACTAGGTGTGACCATGAACTCCCAGCACCACCAGGCTCAAAAATCACAAAGCATGGACCCAAAACTTGTCTTCCTGCCATTCATCGACTTGCTCGAGCGGGCACCAGCATCGTCTCCATTTGTTGAGAATGAAGTTTGTTATTGTTACTATTTTTGGCATATTGAATACACTGGTAATTTGATATTGAATATTGAATATTGAAAATCCTGGTATTTTTCCAGGCTCTGCCGTGGCTCTGAATTCAACCTAGAGAACCCAGTCTTTTTAGGAGACCCAAAACTAGAAATCCAAATATTATTGTCTGACTTATTATTTGTTTGTTCTGCCTTAAAATATGCACATATGTAGGCATAACACACACACATACATACACACAAAGACACAAACTTGTGAAATAATAAAATAATGCATTATGACCTTAATATGATGGTCATTAATTCCTAGTAAGCTCAAGTGCTTTTTAATATCAGCATTTTAGCATTGTGTTTACGTAGTATCCTCAGAGTACACTCCCAAATCAATGTTTATAGAGGTTGGATTATAAAAATTACTCCAATATAAGTAATATTGCTTTATCAGCTTAATTCCAAATAATTGACTCAGTTAACTTGAGAAAACAGCACTGACTGTTCTAGTTAGAACTAAAATTTCACTGTTTGAGTTAAAACTACTATATAAACTTACTATTTTATAGTAGGTTAGGAAATATTATAATAGTTAGGGTGCATATATCATGTGGGAGCCATGTTCATTCCCAGCTTACAAAAAATTAGGAATCTTAGGGTACACCTGGAAATGTTCAGGAAGGATTTCTCCTTGTTCTGAACTCAGGGTACACTCTGATGAGTTCACAAGACCATAGGGTTTTCAGGAACAGAGCCCAGGTTGGCTGTATGCGAGACAAGCATCTTACCTGCTGTATTATATCTCACCAGATTTATTTTTATTGAAAAATGTACTGTTTCTTCAGTAAAAGCAATTGATGACATTTTACTTATTACAAAATATTTTAAATATAATTAAGAAATGACAAGATATTAATAAGAATTTTTAGGGGCCAGAGTGATAGCCCAGCGGTAGGGTGTTTGCCTTGCATGCAGCCGGCCTGTGCCAGCCCGGGTTCGATCCCTGACATCCCATATGGTCCCCTGAGCACTACCAGGAGTAATTCCTGAGTGCAGAGCCAGGAGTAACCCCTGAGTATCGCCCGGTGTGACCCAAACAGCAAAAAAAAAATTTTTTAAGTGTTTTAAAGAGATTTTGATCTCACCAGCTCCCATGTTAGCATACTGGTTGACAGCACAAATATTATTTTGAACATTGGTTTGAGTAGAAGATCACCAGGAATATAAGGACAAAAGAAGTTTTGGTTCTTCAACAAAGTTCATCTCGTTTTGTAATCAGGTTAAAAGTAAAATTAGTTTCCTGCACTTTCATCCATTTAATCCCCCCCCCCCCTTATTTATCACTTTCACCTTTATTTCTTTTCTTTCCCTATCACTATCACTATCTTCCTGTTAATCATCTATTTGCTAGAGCGGGCACCAGTAATATCTCCATATGTCCTGTGTCATGCTAGTAGAACCCAAAGGCATCCACTTGCTCCAGGAACATAAAGAGCCTCAAACCATTATATTAGGTCATGGGGATACCTAATATAAATGTTACTGGTATTTGGCATATCAAATATGACACAAGCAACTTGCCAGGCTAGCCATGCGGGTAGCATACTCTTGTAGTCACCTCTAAATAAAGCAATTATTGATGAACCGCGGCCGCTAGAGGCCGCGAGAGCCGGGCTGTGATAGTCTGGTCTGCTGGGTGGAGTTGTGATGAGAGGGAAGTCCAGATGTGTAAAATGGCAGCCCCCATGGAGTATGGGGGGTCATCTGGCTTGTTATGAGGCTTTGCTGGGGTGGCAGGCCAGGGCTAGAACACACCATGACTCCCGGGTGCCTCATGAGCGGCTGGGCACAGGGAGAGCAAGTAGCAGCTCTGCCCCATGTCTGAGAGTCTCTGGTTCTTTCCCTAATTTATTCTATATCTGATTTCATAAAAAGTTTACTAATATGAACATAATTGAAACTGAAACTATAACCTGAAATCACATATTAAAACATGAAAATTTAAAATCACTAAATTAATAACTTAACAATAAGATACAAACTATAATAACTTTCTTATATTTTTATACTTTTTCTTAGATTCTTACAATAGTTATCTTTTATATTTTGTCACAAATTGAATTAAATAAGATTAGATATTTATTTGTATATCTAATTGCTTAAAATACACAATTAAAACAACTTATTTGTAACAGATTAATGGCTTCTTACACCAAATCAAATGTCTAGATGAACTGTATTGATAAACATGCCAGTTAATAATATATCTGCTAAAGGAACAGTGTACTAATAATTATTGTAAATGATAATACCAGCCTAGAACTGAGCATTGAAAGTAGGCAAAAGGATATTTGTGATAACATTTAAATGTATGTATTTCAAGCCACAATGTGAAAGAGAAGGAAGAGAGACAGAAGAGGAAAAGTGCCTGCCATAGTCGCTGGCTGGGGAAGGGGTGGGGGAATCAGGGGACATTGGTGGTGGGAAAAGGGCACTGGTGGAAGGATGGGTGCTGGACCACTGTACGACTGAAGCCCAAATATGAACATCTTTGTAATTGTACATTATGGTGGTATAATAAAATGTTTAAAATAATACATCTGCTTGCTTGAATTTATTTTCTTCAATAGAGTCTGAAGAAATAATGAAATTGACAGATACAGGAAGTTGTATTCTAACCAAGACAGCTTCTTAAAATCTAGATAAATTAGGAGAATGGAGTAATTTTCTTTTTGTAATACATTTTCTATTTCCTATCAAAAAATAGAAGACAATAGAAATTTAGTCAAACCTACTTATAACAAATGTCTTTTAGTCTCAAAAAAGTCAGACTTATTTTATACTGAAATTGTTATTACCCACACTTTTTAAAAAATACTTCTACTATGCTCTTTAGTTTTATGAAGTTAGAAACTAGAAGGAATATTTTTATTTTCTTTTTGAATCACACCCGGCGATGCTCAGGGGTTACTCCTGGCTCCTGCACTCAGGAATTTCTCCTGGCGGTATTCAGGGGACCATATGGGATGCTGGGGATCAAACCCTGGTCGGCCATGTGCAAGGCAAATGACCTACCTGCTTGACTATCGCTCTGGTCCCAGACAGAATATTTTTAAATGACTACAAAGTTTCAAAAATTTTTGACAACTGCAACAAATATCAAATTTTCCTGAGTCAGTCTTTTTTTTTTAAGTTTCTTGGGTAACACCCAGCAATGCTCAGGGGTTACTCCTGGCTCTGCACTAAGGAATTACATCTGGCAGTGCACAGGGGATCATATGGGATGCCAGGGTTCCAACTCGGGTAAGCCACGTGCAAAGCAAATGCCCTACCCACTGTGCTATCGCTCTGGCCCCATCTTTTTCTTGATGTATGGCATTTTGATCATGTTGTTGTAAAAATTAAGGCTTTAAGTGTCATTTCTCTCTTCTACTAATGATTTAGTGGATCACTGAACTCTGAAAATCTCCTTTCCATAAGGGAAAAAGCAACTGTTTTTTTCTAGTCAATGCTGATACTACAGTTTAAGTTTTCATTCCCTTTCAAATGGGCTTTTATAAAACTTGTTGCCTTTCATTTCTACTTTTTTTTAAATACACCAATCTCAAGCTAGTTGTGATGAGAAAACTAAAATATACTATAGTGTTTACTAATAAATATTCATAGCGTTTACTTATAGGTGCAAAACAGTTTTGATACCAACAAAATAAAATGTTATATCCTTAACACTGCACTTGAAATACTTTATTACAAGACCTCAGGCTGCAATATTTTCCACATCTTTTTCATCTCATTCCAATAACTCAGTTCTAGACCTCATCTGTTCCTTAAAACAGCTGAAATCTGATCTTTTACAATCTCTCTTTTTCTCAAGTATTTTTTTTTCTACAAAAGCTTTCTTTATTTCTGTAATTTCTAGCACAAAAACAAATATATTTACTCTATGAGTTAATTCCTTTTAATCTGCCAAGAGAAAACGTCAGTAAGTGTCCAAGAATAACTGAGTCTCTGCATTAATTGATGACAGTGAACTGGTAGAGGCTTCCTGAAAGGGAGATGAGGTGGCAAATCTATCTTAGTTTGAGTGTATGGACAGGTATTGTGCATCTATGTTATGGAGGATCCAATCAAGATTCTAGCAATAATGTCCAAAGTATCTTTGTGCACTTAAATTATGTACTGCATGAAGTTAAGAAATTTTCATAAAGTCTTTCATAAATACTTAATCCAAAAAATTAAAAAGAGAAACAGCATAATCTTCTGAAAGTAGCTATGACGCCTGCAGCCCGAGCCTGCATTTTAGATGCACTTGGGGATCTAGCTAATTAAGAATTCCTCTGGTGAATTTCTTGTAAATGGAAGAAATCTTTGACAAAGCAACTCTTAATTTATAAAGTACTTAGAATTAGGTGCTTAAAGTATCACCAAATGGTACTTTAGGGACACATCATCATTAATTTGCTTCTGTAAGCACCCTAATTCTGAAGGAATCTCTAAGATTGTGGGGAAAATTGGGTTGTAGATGATTTAAGCAGTTAATTTTGATCATCTAAAGAAGAATGTTAATAATACTATATTAGTTTTACTACTTAAACCTTAAAGCATAGAGTAGACAAAATAATCTCTACAGGTACCATTCTAATTTATTACATGTAAAATGTAAAAATAAATTTTTCTATGACTAAAGAAAAGTATACTGTAGAATTCATATATCTTAAATTTTGTACTTATCCATCAAATTGATGATTATTTTTAAAAAGCCTATTGAAAAGTGTTTCAGTATTTTATTTAAAAAGTTGTTCTCCTTAGAAGAGATGATTTAGAATCTTACCATTTATTAATAGTAAAATGCTCATTTACCTTTTTTTTGGCTTTTAAGGTCACACCAGGTGATTCTCAGCGCTTATTGTTGTTTCTACACTCAGGCATTTCCTCTGGAGGTGGTTGGGGTACCATATGGAATATGTCAGGGGTAGAACTGAAATCAAGCATGTGCAAGGCAAATGCCCTCCTTTTGTTGTACTATCATTCCAGCAACAAAATGCTCATTTACTTTAACCTTTTTAAATTATACCACATGGTATAGACAATTACACAACTGTTCATGTTTGCATTTCAGTCATACAATGTTGCAGCACCCATGTCTCCACCAGTGCAAACTCCCACCCCCAACATCCCCTGTTTTCGTCCTCCACTCCACTTCGCCTCCTTTATGGCAGGCACTTTTCTTCTTATCTTTCTTTCTCTCTACTTTTTGCACATTGTGGTTTGAAATATATATAGAGAGAGGTTATCATGCATATTCCTACAACTAGTTTCAATACCCAGGTCTAGTTTGCATTACCACTTTACCGCTTCCAACTATTATTGGCAGATGGATCCCTTTGCTATCTTGCCTAACCTGTGCCTCCCATATACTTGTGGTAGATTCAAACCTTTATTTTTAACCTTTTATTACCAACACTTAAAAGCATTTGAGGGGCTGGAATGATAGAATAGCAGGTAGTGTGCCTGTCCTGTATGCTATAGACCCAAATTTGATCCTCAGCACCCCATGTGGTCCCACAGGTTTACCAAAAGTGATCTCTAAACACAGAGCTAAAAGTAAGCCCTAAGCACCACTGGGTTTGACCCCAAATAAACAGTAAATACTTTGTATATAAGAAAGGAAAGGAACACATACATACAATGCTTACTCATAGAGCCCTTTTTTCACAAAATGAACTTCACTTTTCACAAAATGAAGTTTCAAACTTATACTAGGAGAATGCTGTAGCTAGTAATCTCCATAAGGTTGGAATAAGCAAAAGCTTAGGATGTTACTGCAAGATTGCTCTTTATTAAGTAGACTTATTTATTTGCTTATTTCTTTGCTTGTTTAACCCTAAGACAGAGGTATACATGTTATGGGATACGAAATAGAAAAAATTACTATTTTTCTTCCCTGGATGGAAAAAGCTATATTTCTAAACTTTGTGAATGAATCACATATTTAAAAAATAAAATTGAGATGCTTAAGGTAGACACATACAGTGAAAATCTTTGTAAGAAAATCCTATGCATTATGCAACACTCCCCATTCCAGCATAGCTCCTTAGTTTTATCCCTCTATTTTAGATATACCAGCTAATTTCAGTGTCAAGATTGTCAAATTCTTTCACAGTTCTATGCCTTTGCATTTTCTATTTTTCATTTCAGAGAAATCATACATTCACTGAATAATTTTAATGAACTCTACTCTGTACAAAAATGGTTCTAGGTCCTGGAAAGAGAGCAGTGAAAACTACTCCAATTTGCTACTCATACATGAAGGAGTGGCCTTCCTTTCTGGAAAATCTACTCACCTCCTATATATTCTGAACCTATTTCTCTGTAACACGTTCCTTGTCAATCCCAGGTTTACTTATCAATCATTCAGTTGACATTAGAACAGTTTTAATATACATTTGCTATAGTTCTTAAAGTGCTTTTTATATAGTTGTCCAACTCCTAGATTTGCCTCATGAAATAGTAATTTTATTGTATCCAGTTTTGGTGTCATTATGTGTTTAGTCAATGAATTAAAAGAAAGGCTAAATTGAGCAACTGACTTTTTTTTTCTGAAAAGAGAAACTTAATTTTTCAACCTCAATATTGTTTTACATGTACTAATTGAAGTCCTTACAAATCACACAATTATGGTAGAGAAACTGAGCACAGATTTTAAAATACAAATTTATAAAAACTATAATGAATATAATCCCTTTCACGAATATGACATCTTATTGTGACATACAAAAAACTTCCTGTTTTGCAGCTTAAAATATATGAATTATAGTAACCTTTATATTTTTCTTAAAAATAGTGACTTTTGGGGTCTGAGTGATAGTCCAGTGGGTAGGGCTTTGCCTTGCATGTGGCTGACTCGGGTTTGATTCATGTCATCCCATATGGTCCCCTGAGCACCGCCAGGAGTAATTCCTAAGTGCATAGCCAGAAGTAACCCCTGAGTATCGCTGGGTGTGACCCAGTAAGCAAAAAAAAATAGTGACAATTAGCCCTGTTATGTCTATATATATTTTTATTACAATGGTGGTTACTATTAATATCTATCACTTTTATCACTTGTCCCGTTGTTCATCCATTTGCTCGAGCAGGCACCAGTAACATTTCCATACATCCTGTCACATGCTAATGTAGCCCAAGGGTATCTGATCACTCCAGGAACATGAAGAGCCTCAAACCATTCCTTCGGGTCATGGGAATGAGGTCTATAATTGTTATGGGGTTTTGGCATATCAAATATGACACAGGTAGTAGAGAGTATAGAGAGTCCCACCCTACAGCAGTCTATTTCAAGCCTAGATATGCCTGATCCAGAAATTCAGATACACGGGGCAGAGATGCTACCAGCTCTCCCTGAGCCCAGCAGATCATGAGGTGCCCAGGAGTGTATGTGGGTTCTAGCCCTAGTCTGTCATCCCAGCAGAGCCTCACCAGAAGCCAGAGAAACCACACACCATGAGGGCAGCCATTTTCAACATACAGACTCCACAGCTCGTCAGAGCTCCACCTGGCAGAAGAGCTGATCACAAGCCCAGGTCATCAGAGTCCCATCCCATAGCAGTCTATTTCAAGCCCAGATATGCCTGATCCAGAGACAGAGAAGAAATCAAGCAGAGAAGAAAAGAGTAAGAAGTATTGGGTCAACAGGCATCAGGGCTTCAGTTACACCAGTGATATGAGTGAGTGATAAAGCCATATGCCCAAAACACAGATTCAACAGAACTGAAAACGTGAGATCTAAGAGGCAACCACTGACATTTTGTCATGTGCTTGTTAAGTTGACAGGCAGTAGTTGAGTGAGGGTTAAGAAAGTGGGCTAATCTGAGAACACTGGTGGAGGCAAGTTGATACTGGTAGAGGAATTTTGTTGAATTATTTTATGCCTAAAATGCAACTATTATATACTTTGTAAATCATGGCTCTTAAATAAAAACAGCAAAAGAAAACAGTAAAAAAAGAGTTTACAGCACCCCACAGACTGTGATCTCAGGTAATTCAAGGTATAAGTGATCACTGTAGTTCCTGGTAATTGTTAGATGTAATAAAATATGTATGAGCACATCAGTCAGGAAAATACCTGTTTCCCCAGTAAAACACATGTGTGAGTACCATGTGATCATGGTCAGCACTTCAAACACAATGTACATAAGCTCCGTGATAATATGAGTGGGTAAACAAGGAAGCACCACAAACAAACATGGTACCAGGTCATCACAAGAAGACTAGTAAAAGAAGGGAAAGGGAAAAAAAATACAACAAAAGAAGAAAAATTTGCTAATATAATATTAAAGTGGGGACATCCGGGATATAACACATACTTAGTTATATTTTTCACTTACATATCAATGATAATACATAGTTTCTTTTTTGTCTACAAATATCAGATTGTTATTTAATCTTTTATTAAACTCAATGGCATCTGGGAACTGTAAATTTCAAAGTGGGTATTAGGTGACACACTGTCTTCAGTGAATATATTCAGTCAATAGTCTAACTACTATTCTCTGAAAGCAGAAAGAGAAGATTTCCTACCACAGCAAGACCCACCAATGACCAAAAGTGAACCCTGAACACAAAGTGGTGTGATCTTCCAAAAATTCATCCGTGATCTTGTGTTGTGCAATAAGTCATTAGTTATGAAAAATAGAAGCAACAAAATAGAAATAAGTTAATTAACCCCATAAAAATTAAAAACTACATAAATCATAAATTAAATAAAAACAGAAGCCATTTATAAGACATGTACCTGACAAATAATATATAAAGAACTATCACTACTCAGCATAAAGAACCCAATTTAAAAACTGACGAATTCAATACAAATTTACAAATTATAAAAGACACAAAGCCAATAAATAATATTTGTTAACAATTACTAATTACTAGGGAATTGAAAATCAAACACAAAGATACATTATCTCACCTACATAAACTTCAGAAAAGAGAAAATAATGAAAAAGTGAAAAAAATCTATACTCTTACACTTTCATATATTGCTTGTAAGAGTTTAAAATAGTATAGTCACCCTGGAAAAGGGTTTACAGCTCCTAAAATGCTAAATATATAGTTAACTTATGATATATAAATTCATATATATTCATATATATGTGAATTCATAAATATAGTGTAGAGTATTAAAAACTAGGGTCAAACAGAAACTTCTAATAAATTTCAAAACAGCATAATCTACAATAGATTGTAAAGTGTACACAGTCTAAATATCTGTCAACTGACAGACAGTGTTGTACATTATCTACAACAGTATACTACTGAGTCATAAAAATAAATGTACCAATACATGTCACAATATGGGTAAGCCTTAGAAATATGCTGAGTGTCGGAAATCCAAGTACTGTATTAAGTACATACAAAACTTCAGAATAGCTGAATCTATTAAAATGTAAAATAAATCAGATTTCAGTGATTTCTACACAACCTCGAGCCAATAAGAAAAAATTTTGCATTATATATTGATATCTATGCATATATAGGTCAGCAAAGTTATGAAAATCATATTGTTTCCAATGGTTATTCTGAAGTTACAAAAATGTGAAAGTAAAAGTAATGACAAAAATTTAACTATGCTTTATTTGCTTTACTAACTGGTTGAGAAAAAATTAAGAAATTTTCAAAAGGATATATAAAAAATAGCATGATACCAATATCCAATGCCAGGCAAAACATGGATCAGGAAGTCTTATCAGTGGGTGGAATCTACCGCAAGTGTGTGGGAGTCAGAGGTTAGGTAAGACAGGGAAGGGAATAGTGTGCTAATAATCGTTGGAAATGAAAATACCAGCCTAGAACTGAGCATTAAATACAGGCAAAGGGATATACATGATAACCTCTAAATATAAGTATTGCAAGCCACGATGTGTAAGAGAAGGAATATAGAGAGATACAGAAAAAGAGATAGAGACACAGAGAGACAGAAAGACAAAGAGAGACAGAGAGAGACAGAGAGACAGAGAGAGAGAGAAGGCAAGGTGCCTGCCATGAAGGCTGGAGAGTGGAAGGGAATTGAGGACAGTGGTGGTGGGAAGTGGGCACTGGTGGAGGGATGGGTGCTGGAACACTGTATGACTAAAACACAAACATGAACATCTTTGTAACTGTATATCTCACTGTGGTATAATAAAAAATTTAAAAACATTAGTAAAGAAAATTTACATATAAAAGAAAATAAACATTAACAGATATTTATTAACTTCTGTTCTGAAACACTGTAGATTTTCTGCTGATGTTTTATCTAAGATCATGAGTGGACAAAGCTCAATTTTGGTGGGTTTATTTGAATATGCTTGTTTACCACATGTCCAATAATGTAATCAATGGAAAGTTTTAGGGGATTTTGTTTGTTTTTTGTGTGTTTTTCTGTTTTATTTTATTTTGGTGCCACACCTGGGGATTGTCAGCGCTTATTCATGAATCTGTGATCAAGCATCAATCCTGACGGGCTTGGGGCCACATGGGGTGCTGAGGATCAAACCTAGATCTGCTGCATGCAAGAGAGACACCCTACCCGCTGTACTGTCTCTCCAGTTCCAATTAATAACTTTCTTGTTTTAAATGATGCCACAGTTTTATTTTAGCAATATAATATTTTATTTAATGTGTTTATCTTATTTAAATATTAAATATCAATTGTTGGTTGGGGAGATGGCTCAAACTGTCAGAACACAAGTTGGAAAGCTGAATGGCCTAGTCCTCTTCTGCTCTAAACTAGCCTCCAAAATCACCTCGTGCGGCTACAAAACTTAAAGGACATGTAGTTGCTTCCAAGGTTATGAAAATTACTGAAACTTAATTTCCACTTATATATTTGACTTGTATTGCAGCATAGTTTACATATTAAAAATTATGATATTCATTTTCTATACACACATATATTTATGCATAATATAAAATTATATTTATACATAATACATCATACAAAATAATTGTTAATATTTTAAAGATATAAATATATTACTTTTGGATCTGTGATTAATCTTTTTGCTCTCAGAGTTTCACAACTATTTTTAAATGAGTTTATGTCTTTAGTTTTTTGAGTTTTTTCTTTGTTTTAGTTTGGAAGCTACACCCAGATGTTCTCAGGGTTTACTCCTGGAAGATATGATTTTTACAATAAAACTAAGTGTCATTTTATAGATTCCATGGTACTCATTTACTTATAAAATAATATTTTTATAGAAAACTGATAATCCTGCAAATAGCCAATGGTTTTAATGATACTGTATCCTGCCTGCTATTTTAATTTATTTTTAAAAATATATTAATATATACTTATATATTTACTGGCTCTGCACTCAGAAATCACTCCTGCCAAGGCTCATGGGTCATAAGGGTTTCTGTGGGGGATCGAACCCTGGTTGACTGAATGCCACTGTAATATCTCCCCAGTTCATCCGACATTTATATACTTAGAACCCTTTTTAAAGGAAAAATGTGAAATGATTCATCTTTTGTGAATATTCATGCCAGAAATGTATGATGGTAGGATCACATATTCATATTGCAAAATCTAAGAAAACAAGAGTCGGGATTGCCCGTCTTCGCAAGTGAAATGGTACTACACATCTACTGCATTGGAATAGCTGTAGCTGTAGATAGAGTGAAAAGTTTGCAACTTGAAACAATTAGAAGACTTTGAAATTGAAATCCAAAGCAGGACAATCCTCTTCTTCCTTTGTATGATGTTAACAATATCAGTATGCTATTTGGAATATGTAACTTTTCTCCTTATAGAACTTTACAGGTTTTGGGCCAGAGCAAAAGCACAGCAGTCAGGGCATTTGCTTTGCATATGGCTGACCTAGTTTCATCTCTGGCATCCCATATGGTCCCCCAAGCACCCCAGGAAAAGCTGGGTGTGACCCCCAAAAAAGCAAACAAATAACTTTCCAGGCTTGCGATAATGGCTTCTCTTCTATCTCCTGGATATTGCAGATATATTTCAGATAAAAAAACATAATTGACAAATGAAGAAAATCATAGTAAATCATATCCATAATAAAAACCCCAATGTTTGAATAGTCCCTTCTAACCAAAACAGTTTAAGTCCTTTATATATATATATATATAATATTATTAGGAAATCAAAAATACCCCCCAGGAAGGATGAGAATAGACAGCAGTTTAAGCAAATAAAGCATGTGAAAGAATAGAATAAAGCACTTTAGGATCAATTAGATGTAGAGGGAAACATAGACAAACAGAATATGAAATACAGGTTTATGCTTTAAGGTAAGTTCTGACTTGCTATCTGAAATATCATAGCCTCTGCATTTTATGTATGTACTAAATATGACATGATTACTGTTTTTAATGTCTCTGCAAACTTAAACAATACCTCATGTGCTGGGAACAGGATGGGGAGGGATATTGTACTGAATAAATTGCCGGCCTGTGTGTTCATTGATGGCTGCCAAGACTACACTAAAGATTAGACAGTCCTTTTGTGTGTGTTTTTCTCCTTAAGTGTGTGTTTGTATCATTTTCTGCTACCAACGTCAGCTGAACAGAGGTTGAAAGTGCCAATCTGATTGGCTTTTAGGGGTAGATTGCCACAGAGAAAATAAAAATCACATAAGTTTCAATTATAAAAAGAAAATTGCATTTAATTTATGACTTATTTGGGGTTCTGATATAATTTTACCTTGTCCTGTATTTGGTAGCATCTATTTGGTGTGGAATGAGATGAAGTGGCCTATATAGAGCATTGAAGTTGAATGTTAATATCTTCCAAAATGATGCAGCATTAAGGATACTGTTGACTTAAGAAAAGTATGCATATGAAATGACTTTCAGAACATCTTATGTCAAGATCTATAAGAGGAACAGAGCAAACGAAGTCTATAATGAGAATGATTCCCGTGGTGTCTAAGAGGCAAGCACTAAATAAAGAATGGCAAAGGCAATGAAACACAAATTGCCCCAGCTTAAGGAGAAAATAGCAGTAACAAGAAAAGGAGTGTGATTTTTTACTTCAGTGCAAAGGAAAATAGTTTCAAAAAAACAGTTGGATAGTTAATGCAAATACATTAGTAAATGCAGTATAGTGTACATTGGACAGAATGTTTAAGTTTTTTTGTCTTTCCATAAAGGCAATCGGCAGTTTTAATTACTTACATCCATACTAGTAAGTTAAAACATTTCAAAGCTAAAAGCTCATTATTTTAAAATTATTCATAGAATTATAAAAGAACAAATAATTGAGTTCACTGCCAAAGCATACATAGCTAGCTAAGCTGCTTCCATACTATACAGTTCATACAAAATTTACATACTAGCTAAGCTCCTTCATACTATATAGCTGAGTGCCCTTGGTGATTATAATCAGCTAATTTGATACTGTATATTTATAAAGCATATGTATATGCATGTGGCATGTATAGAGTGATATATGTATATGTATATATATATATATATGTTTTAATAGTTTCTGGCTGTTTCATTGATAATATTCTCACAAATATATGTACAAATTTCCTGATTTCTTTGCTCCTGTCAAAGGACCCAGTGAATCTGGATGACACCCCTGGATAACCATCCATTAGATTGTCCATTTTTTGCCTACTCATACAATTATATTCTTCATTAAGTTTATAATGTGATTAAATAATCTGTTAAATTACAGAATTGGACTCACCTACTATGTTGTACTTGTATGTAATATCTTCTCTACTTACCAATTAAATAATAATTTATAATTTAGGATGTAGATAAAATGTGAAGTCAGAATTCTAGTTGATTCTATTAATTACTAATTTTGTGGCCTTGGCAGAAGACTGAAACTCTATGTCAATTCATAATTATTTCTAATATTTTTAAAGATATAACTTCAATTTACTAACACAGAGTAAACTAAATGAAACAATTTTCACAATATTCATAAGTAATTTTATTTTGGGGGATGCACCCCCATAAGGCTTTGGGGCTACTCCAGTGTGACTTCCAGTAGTGACCGAGTGCCAGGAATTGAACTAGGCACTTACTGCATGCAAAATACACACACCAGAGCATTGTGATTTTTCTTGGTCCTGTTTTATTTTTTTTATTAGCTTTGTTCATTAATTTTTGTAGTTTGGGGCATACATGGCAGTACTCAGAGCTCTATGCTAAGGGGTTACTCCTGGGTTCTCAGGAGACCTTACAAGGTGTTGGGATTTGAACTAGTGTTGGTGCAGGTAAAGCAAGTTAAGTTCCTTAACCCCATATTATCTTTCAGTTCCCGCCCCCGCAAAACATATGAGGTTTTTTTTTTTTTTTTTTTTTTTTTTTTGCTTTTTGGGTCACACCCGGCAATGCTCAGGGGTTACTCCTGGCTCTGTACTCAGGAATCACTCCTGGCGGTTCTCAGGGGACCATATGGGATGCCGGGATCGAACCCCGGCTGTCACAGGCCGGCCGTGTGCAAGGCAAACGACCTACCCGCTGGACTATTGCTCCGCCACCCATATGAGCTTTTAAATAGGTTAGCTGCAATTGTTACTTCGTGCCATAGTATTATTTAGTTCAAAGAGCTGCTTTTATTTTTAGTCCTTTTAAATAGATGCTTCTTTTCCTTTTTTCATACTCTAGCTTTCATCCTTTCATTCCTCTCTCTACCTATCACTTGAAACACATTCTAACATAAAATTTCATGGATGAGGTGTTTAGTAAGGAATCTCTATTAAAAGAGAGAGGTAGAAAGCACTGTTTAACAAAATTAAATTGTACTGTGATGTCGGCTCATCTCAGAGAAGCATGCTCAAGGTTTACAAATGGTCCACAGGGCACATGGGCACATGGCCAGGAATATAGCTCAGTAGTAATATGTCATGGATGTGATATCTTTTGCAAACTAGTTCTCAGACTAAAGCAATTGCTTAAGGAAAAGAAAAAAAACTAGATTATTTTCTTTAACATTCCCAGAAGTTAATGTAATGAGTCATTCTTTAAGGAGACATTTGGACAGCATATCAATGTTCCACAGGTGCCAAATTGTATGTGTTAAAATGAGTCATGCCATTTATATAGCTCTCTTTCTATTTATCTGCAATGCATGCTTATCAAAGAACAGGCTCAATTTCAGATACATTCCTCAAAGTTACCATTGTTGACATTGGGTTTGGTTTCTGTGGTCTTCAGTAGCCATCATTTTATGTTTGTCTCTTTTCATTTCTATCCTACCCTCATAGGCTTTGACAATAGTTATGTGGATTTTCTTTCATATGTGGGGAGGAAATACTTGAAAATCCATATGGCATAGGTATTATTATGGAAGCATTGTCTTCTTACTTACAAATATACTTAGTATAGCAATCAAATAATAACAAATTGAATTGTAAAGGAGCCAACAATTTGTTTTGTCATCCTTAAATTTCATATGGGGAGTTTAACATAAACTAATTACTCATGATGATCATTTGACAGGTTGATTTCAAAGACTATGGAATGAGATAATTTGAAGCATCAGGTTGAATAAACAATCACTGTTTCTCTAAGAGTCTGATTAATTCTAAATATAAACGTCTTGTTTAGAATGCATTGCACTGGTTATATGCAATACACATACTTTCCTAATGCCAAAAATCTTTCCAAACCTGTAATGTTTTCTGAAACACCTTACTAGGCTTATTTTATTATTAAGACTATACAGGCATTGAATCAAAATGCTATAATATGCAATATAATCATATTAATGATTTCACAACTATTTCTAAATGATTATAAGACAAATACACTGTATAGTAAGCTATATGAAGAAATAGGATATTTATTCTTATGATCTTTGCTTCATTGTGGTAGATTATAAAAATAATACTGATCTATATATTGTGTACCTGTTTTATATTAAATATTCTTCATATATTCCAAAATGAAAATCAAGTCCAAAATTAGAATCATTATTATATCCCCAATTAGTAAATGCCACTCTGCTTAAAGAAATTAAATAGAGAACTCCCACAAATATGTGATATCAAAATAATTTTTTATTTTAAAATTTCAAAAGAAAAAATGATTATTTAGTATGTTCCATAAGAATACATCAATTAGTTATTTTTTCCATGATGTAGTCCACCATTTATTATCAAAAGTAAACATCAGCGTTATCTCTTCCTAAATGACTTGTCTCCTTTGAAGTCACTAGTATTATTGGTTTTAATCACAACAAAGTCTAGGTGTACTGATGTGTCCAGAAGAATGTTCTTTCTCCTCTTTCTCTGCCTCTGTCTTTTTCTCCCTTTCTTCTCTCCAACTCATTTTCTCTCCACTCCATATCTCTGTCTGTGTCCCTTTCAGCAGTGCTTTTGCATGAGTTTTCTTCCAGAAGTCTGTATTACATGCCCATAATCATTACTTTCCCCTTATATTAGCAAACGTCCAGTGCAAAAAAGTATTTAATTTCTAAATTCAAATGCCACCACTTATGGATAGCACCCCAACTCAACCACTAAAAATCCCTATTCATTTACAAATCAGTTTTTTTTATCTCCTTGAATACAGTTAATGTTGCCTAGTGTTGTATTCTTGTCACAAAACTACTGTTTGCTTTACAGCAGATTGTGGGTTTTGTGGGGTCGATGCATACCAATAGACTTGTAGCTACAGGAGTACATTTTCTGTCAACACATTATGCCTACAATCCAACACATATTTATTTTTAATTTCAAGGTTCTTTAGTGTGATTATTGAGTATAAAATATTAAACATGCTGTAATACAATGTGTTTAATTACTTCGTAGATTCTTCCTTTACTGGGGAAAATCAATGAATGGAATCTTATTCACATTAACTCATGGGGATGGGATCATGATACCTAACACTTGTTTGTTTCTGCTTCATGCCTGCTTCACAACCCCTCAAAGTTAATAGACTATATCCTTGCACTCTTACCTTTGACTCTGAAAGCAGGAGAGGGTCTTTTTCATCTTTTTCTTCCCCACAGTACCTGGTACACAGAAGAGGCACAGTAATTGTAGGAGTAAATATATAAACTTAATTAAAGGCCAAGCTGATATCACTGTTTTTTTTAATTTGGTTTTTTTTGTATGAATCAATATTAGTAAAAGATGGTGGATTCCTGGTACAATTGGATTCCATAGCACTAAGTCTCCCATTATAATTGTGACTATAAACAAATAACAGTAACTATAGAATCTTTGCGTGTTTGTGTTGTTGTGTACATTTATCACTATTATGGGTCACACTCGGAAGCTGTTAGGACTTACTCCTGTATCTACACTCCGGGTTTAAATGTGGAGGTGCACTGGGGCCATATAGTGTGTCAGAGCTCAAACCCTGGTTTCTGTGTGCAATGAAATCTCACTACCCACTGTATGACCTCTCCAGCCCCTATGACAAATGTTTAAAACTTGGAAAGAACAGAAATACATTTAAAGATAAGAAGTAATATTGAGTTATATAACCCAAATCAATTTGTTTAAAAGTTTAGTGCATTTGTATTTAATCTGATGTATTCAACCAAAGATGGTATTATATAAATTATTTTATATTTAGTCTTTCACTTAATATTCCATATTACTTTCTTATCTTACAATTATTTTACTACATGATATTCTACTCTACAAATATCTTACTTAAGATATTTCTTTAGTTTATTTAAAGATGCTAATAATTTCTCACACACAAAATAATTTTTCATCATTTCAATCTGCTAAATGAAAGTTTAAAAACAGTTAAAGCTGTTTTTCTACATAACAGACATTGGAGACAATAACAAACAGACACCACATTTCTACCCTTGCTGAACTTACATACTAGCAGAACAAACAAGTGTACATCATAAAATAAAATTCCTATGTTAGATACAGATGATTGGTGATATGGATAAAGCAGCATTTTAGGAAAGAAATCAAGAACGGCCACCCACTTAGCTTGAGTGTCTTCAAAAAAGAAATTTGAATGCACCTCTCAAGGAGTTGAGAGAACACTCTCATCCTGAAATAGGGTTGAAGATGGGGAGGCAGGTAACCATTTAAGGAAACTATGAAGCCCTAACAAAGGGCATGACTAGAAATTCAGAGAGCAAGGCAGAGGCCACATTAAGGGGGAAGATAATAAAAGATAAAGCTAGAGACTGCGCAGGAAAATTGATTTTTTGGGCCTTTCAGGTCCTTGAATTTTCCTTGGCCTCTACTTTAAATGTACTACAAAGTCACAGCAAAGTTTTAGGCAAGGAAGCAATCTGACCCAATAGGTATTTTAAGATCACTTTGGCTTTGGGATGAAATACAGTGGCAAGGGCAAGGTGGCAGCAGTAATGATGGCTGAAGAGATCATGATGATGAAAATGCAGCAACATCAGTGATGAGGGAAGCTATTGCGGTGAGAGGAAGGACACAGTGACTTTGGTCACAGTGTGCCATGTAGGAAATCAGGAGTTAAGTTCTGAATTATTATTAGATCAGGTTGGATTGAATATTGGCGAACAAATGTGATCATGATGATGTCAGGATCTTTGGCTTAAAAAGTTGAAATAAAAGAGCAGCCAGCTAGAGGAGCAGGATGAGGGTCAAAGTCACTTCAATTTTTCCATATCCTTTAGTTTTGTATCTGAGTGGGGATGAAATGTAGGCAAATGAGTGTACAAATATGGGTTTCAAAGAAGTTCAGAACAAAGATTTTAATGTGCATGCTCTCAGCACAGATTTTCATTAAAAGAGAGCATTCTCCTGCATAAATAAATCTTCATTCAGATTTTTATCATTCACCCTCCATATGTAACTGAGTATGAAACAGTGGTGCTGTGGTTCCTTGCTTAATTTATATCAACTATTTCTACCCCCTGATAATGACCATTTAAATTTTCTGGCTGAATTGTTGTTTTGAATCTTTGGTATGTCAATTTAAAACATCAAAATACACAAACAAAAAACACATCTATATGAGGTCAGTGATAAAAATATTCTTACTTTATCAATTTTATTTTTATTTTGGGGTGGTTTGGGTCACATTTGGCTGTACTTAGAGTTTGCTCCCAGTTCTGTATTTAGGAATGACCTCTGGTACTATCAGGGGACCAAATACTGCACTGGCAGCAAATCAAGCTCAGTTTTATGCAAGGCAAACCTCTTACCAGCTGTACTGTCTTTCTAGTTCAAATTATTCTTGTTTTGGAAATTAAATAACAATGTGACCAATTAAAAGCAATAAAATCTCAGATGTATAATAGAGTCAAGCAACATAATTTTCAAATAGTGAAAATAATGGTTACTGAAAGAATAATTGAGTACAGCACAGGAGTCAGGGCACATGCTTTAGCTGCTCCCTGTAATGCATTGTCTTATTGAGCACCTCTGAGTTCTGGTGGCCTCTATGAGCATCACAAGGAGTCCTTAGTGGTACTGAACAGTGAAACGCCTTACAACATCACATCCTCTTGACTGAATGTGAATGGGATGAACTCAGAGCCAGGGCAAAGACTGGCAAGCTAAACTTGATGTATTTGTAATGCCAAAAACAGTAACAATAATGGACCTCATTCCCAATGAAGGAGACATTATTGGCGCCTGCTCAAGCAAATCAATGAATGGAAGACTAGTTATACAAGTGAAGTGATACCCATTTCTTTAACTTTATTTCTATCTTCTCTTCAGGTATCCACTAACTCTGTTTTATAATTTAACTGTTCGCATTTATTATTATTTTGGATTTTTTCCCCAAGCTTATCTCAGTTTCTCTCATGAAAAGTATTTTTTCTCTTATTCTACTCTCCTATTCCACCCTGAGGAATTGCATGGTCTCTTTTGAACAGGTATCACTCCCCCTTAATTAACGTCTTTTAGTAAAACTATTTTGCTTTACTAAGAAAAAAAAACTTGTTCTTATTTTATGTAGCTCAACCAACTCATTTATTTTTTTATTAAAAAGCACAGGAGTTAATCATACAGTGATTTTTATCTTTCTTACTTCACTAAATATAATATCCTCTATGTTACCTATGTTGGTCCAAATAGAAGATTTTATCTCCTAGTTTATTGTATTATTTATTAATTTATTTATACTACATTACAACACTAATGGATGAAATTATAAAAGAAGGGAGTTCTGTATGCATGTACAGATATTGTTGAATGATCAGCAATGAATAGCAATAATAAATATGAAAGGAAAGATTTAATAGCTTAATAGTTAAAGCTTATATAAGTTGTCTCATATAAAAGATTAAAGATTTTAGAAACTATAAAACCAAACAGAATCAATATATTTAAGATTAAAATGACAAAATATATATAAAGCTAACTAACTAATACATCCGTAAAGGTTAAAGAACTTTTGAGACTGCAAAGTATCTTAAAGTTGGAGCAAAATGATGTAAATGACAAATATGATGAAATAAAGAGCATACTTCAAAGGAACTCTTTAGTCAAATTTGATATCACAATCTCTATTTTGATCTATCCTGGAAAATTTACCACCTTTTATTAACCTTCTTGCATTTGTACAGTTAATTTTTATTTTTAATTGCTTTCTGATAAGATTAAAAGGTAAAAAATAAGAAAAATAGTACACATATATATTATATATTTATATATATATAATTTCTCTATGTATATATCTTTAATACATCAAAAATGTAAAAAGCAATAGAATTCATTACTGTTATTCTAAAACTCATAAAAATTTTTGAGAAAATCAACCTAAATTATTTATGAAAAGCCAAAGATGTTATTGATTTCTTTCAAATAATTATTGAATGCATATTAAAGTGTCTCATTGTACAAGCCAATAAAATAATAAATATTAATTCTATTATCACGTTAGATCATAATTCTTTTGATCTTCTACAGAAACCCATTATCTTTATTCTTAACATTTTCCCACAATGATAAAGGTTTTATTCAATGTCTTATGCAACAGAAAACGGAGTATAAGTTTCTGTTATACAATTTTTAAATGCATAATGATACTGTTTTCATATAGATGGTATAATATATTGTCACATGACCTTTCTCAAATAGAATAAGGTGTATCTTTTTTAAGATATCCTAATAAGAGTGCAGGTATTTATAAACTTATAGAACAATGTTAAAATTGTAAGAATATAGCAAGATATTCATTTATTGAATCCCTTTCCTCTTCTCCAACTATATTTACCAGAAAGTCTGTAATAAGCATGACAGTTCTAAAATTATATTGAAGATTATTTGTCTACTTTTAAGCCTTCTCTGACTCAGAGGTAAAAATAGAATGCAATATATCATTAATATATTAAAAGTATAATAATACACATTAATAATAACAACATATCATTATAGTAGGAATGTGTGCTATTTGTAAAAAAAATTCCAATCCCACCCCCTCGACTTTCTTTTTCCAAGCTCATTATGTCTTTACTTAGGAAGGACTAATGAAATTATAATTAGATTTATAATTATACAAAAGTTCTTTTCTTTATCTGAATATTCACACTGTATTTAAATAACAATTTTTGATCTTATTTCTTTATAGAAAATAAACAATAAGAACATTCTGAACCAGAATGTGTATTCTCATGTCATTCGTTTCATGTTAACATATGATGTTTCTATTCTAATCATATGCATAAACTAATAAATATAGAAAAGTGTGCTTTGTGTGAGTTTGTGTGTGTTGTTGTGTGTGTGTGTGATTATGTTCAAGAGGTAGTATATTGGGCAGGTAACCACCAGAGCATAAATTCTTATCGCTGGAATGATGATAATAATGCTTTCCCTCTGTAGTACCTATTCTTAAAGTATTTATCAGCCAAGAAAAGTCATGGAATGCCTGTTATATGTTAATATGCATAGTCATTTAGTTATTATAAAGAACATATTTTCCATTAGAAATATAATAAATTACTTTAGATAAAAACTAGTAAAAATTTTTGTGACTTATACAAGTTCAAAATTATAAAAACTCGTACTGTTTCCTTCTCTAAGTGCACTCCTTTATAAAACCATATTTAAATAAGTTTTATCAGGATACATCAACACAGGGTCGAGTATATTACACATACGTCATTTCTCTTTGGCACCTCTTTTACTCAAATGCACGAGGTATAAATGTAAATAACAGTGAGCTCATTTCACTAAAAATAGAAACTACCTAGTCTTCTAATTGCTATTAGACATCACTAAAAAAAGCAAGCAGGAGGCATCTGTAAAATTAAAAACAGTCCGGAAATCCTGGTAACCACAGCAATGTTCAGCATACCTACTTGTTAAAGAAAAAAAAAGTTTTGTCCCTTTTCTGTAAAATCAAAGTTACCTGTTTGTTTTCTTAATGGCTTGTGATTCAAATATCACTGATACTGGAGTTGAGAGGTACAGGGTTGGTCTTGCATATACATAAACTGAGTTTTGTCCCCAGCATGGATGCTCCCCTGATTTTGAAATTTCATAAATTTATATATACATATATTGTGTATACCTATATATATATATATATATATATATAAATATATACCACATATATGTGTAAAACTAACAAAAATGTAAACTATAGAGAAGTGTTCAGGATTTAAAAATTATGATAAATATATAACTACAAACCAATATACATGATATAAATGGCATATATTAATTGATCTGTCTCAGTTTTGCTAATTTGGAAAACATCATTAATATTCATCTCTTCACAATACTAGTACATTGGGAGCAGGAATTTGGGTCATACTGAGTGGTGCTCAGGGACTATTTTTTTGTTGTGTGCTTAGGAGTGATCTGTAGAGCTCAGGACATCATGTGTGGTTTTGGGATTCTAACCAGGATCATAAATATATTTGTATATAGGTCATAGCTGCTTTAGTATCTTTCAGCCTGAGATCAGAGTTTGTTAAATGTCAAAAAGTCTACTATACTGATTTACACTAAAATAAGGAATTTGTTTTTTCTTATTCACTTCTATTATTCTAACCTGAATAACATTTATTAATGTAAGAATCCCCTAGATTCTTACATTAATAAAACTCTTAAACCCAGGAAAATTGATAACCGTATCAATAGGAACAGATGACCTTTAGGACTCAAATTCTCTCAAATACAATAAAGGTTAAACAGTTAACTTAATAAACATAAGTATAAACTATTATTATGTTATGCATGTGTCCCTTAAGATACTAAAGTTATTCAACTATAGAACACTAAGAAAATATAAAATACATACAATTTTATTACATTACCTGAACTATATTTTTAATTCAATATGAGTTCCCAAATAAAGAACTTCTTTGAAAAAATCCAAGCCAAGCAACAATTAATGAAATGAATGCTTCTCATAACTTCTCAAAATTGCCTTTTGAAGAGCATACTTCAAAAGTATAAGCATTAATCATTAGAAAATCCATTTCCATTTGGCAAAGATAATGGAATGTCAATGTGTAGCCCGAAAGGAAAAGTTTGACTTTGCTTTTACATTGCTTGCAAAAAGCTTTACAGTCTACCATTGTGGATGACCAGAGACAGACATGGTCAGGGATTTGCCAGACTTGCTCCCTGAATTCCTTCCTTCAAGTAACAATGTACACAAGTGTATCTTCTTTACTTCCAATGTTTTCTGGCCTGTCATATTGGGGATACAGTTTTATGTTTCCCATAGAGTCATTATTGACCTGACTCGGTTGTTTAATTTGCCAGATAAACTGGAACAAGTTTCTCAATAAGACAAAAAGAAAGTAAATTTTGTTGTTTTTGTAAGCTATTACAAGTAACACTAGTTTGCATTTTTTCCTAATAAAACAAGAAGTAAACAAAATAATATACACATATCTTCTCTTGAAATCATTAAAGTGTATCTCAAATGTATTTTGCATCCCTGTAGAGGTTCTGAAAACTTCAAGTAGACGGAAAAGCTTGTAAAATTGAAATACTGAAAATTAAGTAGATTTTTGTTTGTTTCGGTGTTCACATCAGGCAGTATTCAGGCGAAACTTTTTGTTGTGCTTAGGGGGTCTCTTCTGCTTGTGTTCAGTGTGCAGAGGATTAAACAGGGTTAGCCATTTGCAGAACAAATACCTAAAGCCCTGTATCATCTCCCCAGGTGACCACAAATAAATATTTTATATTTCATAACATTCTTCTAAAACTTGGGAACCATCGTGGTAATAAAAATTGGTATATTTAGTTTGGGAACATATTTCCTTTGTCATGATAGTTAAAAACAGGAATTACAAAAGCATATTGTCTGGGTTCCAGATTAAACCCTTATTTCTTAAATATATTTATTATCTACAGTTCTCCATGTATTAAGCCACAAAGTTATCTTAAACTTGAAGTATATGAAAATTTAATAAGGTACAGGAGTATATAATGAATTATCAATGACAACATTAATGCTTGGTGTTTTCTAGGAAATACTCTCTGATTACAGACCAAAAAAATAAAATGCTAGCTAAGAAACAACTGGCAAATATAATTTTACTGAGTTTCCTCCAGGAATGATTTACAACCTCTAGCCTTCCATTGAAAGTTACAAAGTAATTTTAGAATATTCAAAAATTGTAAATGGTTTGCTTTTTCTGTTATTAAAAATTCCTTCACTCATCTATAGTGAAGAAGCTTTCCCCCAATTGTTTTTAATTATAACCATTATAGAGTCTTAGCAATAGTGAGTGTAGTCCTATTTCTATTTCTAAACACTAATTAATTGCCTGGTGAGATAATAGATCCTGGAAATTATAATACAAAGTATATGTATTTCTTTGCAAAAATATACTGTACATGGAACTTCTTTATTTCTATAATATATACTGTACAAGTTTAACCTATCAACTCCAAACAAGTTTCCATACAAGTTTAACTTATCAGCTCCAGTCCTTTTCTCTAGCCCAAATGTCTTGCTTTGAAAGTATCTGATACACTTTAATCAACTTTGAAATACTCTCCTTGACATTCTATTGATATTCTGAGTCAACTAACAATTATGAGGAAATATTTGAGTATTTCCTATGTGGAAAGGCACTATCATAGGCAATGTAGAATAGATATTACAAAACATGCATCCCTGTTTCTTAAAAGATATATTTGATTTTAAAATCAATGTTAAATTATTTAATCAGAATTTTGATTAGAGGAAAGAGGTCCTACAGATGTGTAAACTGAAAAATCCACTACGTCATTCTAAAGGAGTAACTTTAAAAGAAAATAATTATGCCAACGGTGATATATACAATTACAAAGATGTCCATATTGGGTTTTGGTCATTCAGTGTTCCAGCACCCATCCGAGCCACCAGTGCCCGTTTCCACCAGCAATGTCCCAATTCCCTCTACCTCCCTAGCCTGCCTCTATGGCAGGTTCTTTCTCTCTCTCTCTCTCTCTCTTTCTCTCTCTCTAACGCTTTCTGTTCCTTCCCTTGCAGTAACTTTTTGAGGGTATTTTTTTCCCAGCAGTGCTAGGGAATGTGGTGATACTCTGTGGACCTGGTGGTACACATAGTGCCCTAGAGATGGTGCCTCTTGTACCCAGAAGTGCCTAGGGGCCACCTGTGTTACACATAGTGTTGTTTTATCCAGTGTCGAGGGGATTAACCTCTGTGGTTTTTAGTTTTTGGACTAATCAGTGCTCAGGGACACCTGTGTCAGATCTAGTGCTGGGAGTATCCAGTGTCAATGGATTAAGCTAGGATCTTATGCATCAGTTTCTTAGATCCTTGGAGATAGTGCTTTGGTCTACAAGGAGACACGTTTAGGATGAATTACGAATTAGGAGCCGAAATAACTCAAGCAAGATTGATAGGAAAACACATAGATAGAATAAAACAGCTTGTCCAGAGGTAAAAGAGAGAACAGGTGTGATTTCAGTTAGAAATCAAAAAGCAATAGAAAATGATGCATAGGAAAATATGTGAGGATAGATTTGCATATGCATATAATTTGAAATTTGGTACTTAAATCTGAAAACAAGAAGGAAAAAGCTCATCTCTCTCTTTCAACTGGGAAATGGTACGAATTAGGCCTTTTATTTCCAACATATTCTTAGATACAGGGTGATAATGACATTAAAATCAAGAATGGTATTATAGATTAATAATAGACTTAGAAGGACAAAGGATGGATAAAATACATGAAAATATCTATGAGTAAAATTCATAGGAATTAATAATGGACTATATAGGGAGAGGTGAGGGAGTAACATTTAAGAATATCCCGTTGAATCTGATTTAAAAGGATGAACAGGATTGCTAATCAGCAGGAAAAATGCCTGTTGAGACTATATTTGAATATCAAAGACAACAATTCAATGCGTTTTCCTGTTGAAGAAGTAATTCAAGTGAAGTTGTTCATATGCAGTAAATGAACAGGAAAACTACCAAAATTATAGAAAAATAAATTCAATGTATAAACACATATATTCATGAAAATGATATAAAATAATATAATATATAAAAAGTAAGGTTGCCAAAATAACTGGTTCTTCTCAATAGTATGAATTTTACCAAATTAATTTTAGGTGGATTTTATAAAAGAAGGCATTTTATTAGTAAATAAATTATGGGCCAATGAGATAGTATGAGTTAAGTCACATGTCTGGTGTGGAACCTCCTGGATGTATACCAGACACCACAAATGGTAGCCCAATCCCTGCCTACAGTGATCCCTGAACAGTGTCATGAATAAGCCTCAAGCACCATGGAGTGTTTCTGCCAAGTAGAGGCAACAATGAATTATCATTTCTCTTGGTGTCAAGGTTAGTGACGTATGAAAACTAATTCATTATGGTTTATCAACAAAGAGATGTACTAAAACATATTTTAGGATATATGAGGGGTTAAAATGCTTTTGTGATTCTCACAATCATAAAAATTTACAGTATATTCAGTGTCTGCTGCCCTTCAATAATTCATAAAATATTTGCATAATCATCACTATACTTTGAAGTCACATAAAATCAAAATAGATATCCTGGATTGAATTATTTTTTACTTCTAGTTAAAAGATATTTTTAAATTGCTACAATAAAATTGTACAAATTGACTTCAAGAATGTTTTTTAAAAACATGCTGATATTTGAAAATCAGTAATTATTTCCTCAATGTAACAAGAAAAGATGCATTTGAGGACTAGAGAAAGTCTGCCATTGATTGACACCCCACCCACTCCCCCTTGACGAAAACCATGCATCCAAAGTCACATTCAGTAATCTTTCGTGCTAGTGTTAGTATCTATCTAGAGGATATACTATTTAAATAGCATATTCAGAGAAGTTCAGTCTGTACTTTCGATGCATGTACACTGGAAACGGAAGTATATATCGAAGACTGATGGTGCAAATATGCAAAAGACCAAGTATGACATCATTGGTCTGACTGAAAGAGGAGGCGCCAATCACATCACACCATTTTTGAAACCGGAGAAGAACTGTTCCTCGGAACATCCGATGACAAAGAGGCCTTGGTGCCGGTGTTCTTGTCAACATAAACATGGCTGTGAACATTGATTCATTTGGAATGCCTAACAAACCAGATAGGACAATTACACTTGAAGAGATGTGGCCCACTGCCAGAAGTTTCTATCTTCGTTGTCTACCCACCAACATCCTAACATAGGAAGAAAGAAATTGAGAAATTCTACATGGAACTGGAGGAGTTCTATAAAAAAAACCCCTTCTACAAGATCATAGTCGGTGATTTTAATGCCAAGATAGAACGAGAAGATCGGATGAAGAACTCCACATCGGACGCATGGCCTAGGAATGGAACGAACAGGGTAAGAGACTAACTGAGTTCATCATGTCCAGCAAGACCATTCATGGAAACTCACAGTTCCAGAAGGCTGAATCAAAACGTTGGACATGGGAATCCCCTGGTGGACAGTTCCACAATGAAATTGACCATATCATCTTCAATCGACAGTTTTGCCTGACCGATGTTGCTGTCGTCCCAAAATTCCAAAAAGGATCGGACCACCATCGCCTCTTGCAAAATTCTACTTCAGCAACGGGAGAAAAAGGCTGCAAAAGTTTAAGAAGAGAACTCCCTAGAATGACCACCAACTGGGAGCTCTTTGGCACCATTGCAGCAATATGGGAAGATACCATCATTGATGACATCGATGAAGAATACAACCGACTGGTTCAGCACCTCCATGATTGTGCGAAGAATGCCGAGAAGAAAAGAGAAAGAGAGAGAGAAAGAGAGAGAAAGCCTATCTTCAAAAACTCTCGAGCTCATTCGCCAACTGGGGCAAGGCGCGAGCCTCAGGCAACCAAATGCTAACGTCCAAGCTTGCAAAGAAGTGCAGAGAAGCTATAAAGGAAGACCTCAAAAGAGAAGAGCAGAAATACTGGAAGATGCAGCAGAAGCCGGGAAAAAGCATTCGCAACACCCGCCTGTCCTTCGCCAACTATAAGACCAAGATGACTGCCCTCCGACGCCCTGATGGATCTATCACATCTTCCAGAAAGGCAATTGGAGAAGATTCTCCATGACTTCTACTCAGATCTCTTTGATAGCCACGTCCACCTGCCCACATACCAAATTCCACAGGATGGATATGTCATTCCCAACGTTCTCCCTTCTGAAATCCGACATGCCATTTCGTCAGTAAAGAAGGGAACAGCACCAGGCCCAGACAAAGTCAGACCCAAACACCTGAAGAATCTGCCGCCAGTACTCATCAATACACTGGCTCGGCTCTTCACACGCTACCTGTCTGAATGCAAGGTGCCCCTCCCAATGGAAAAACCAGCAGGACAGTTCTACTGTTCAAGAAGGGAGACATTCACGACATTGGCAACTATCGCCCCATCTGCCTGTTGTCCGTCATCTACAAGCTGTTCACTTGAGTCATCCTGAACAGGATTGGCAGAACACTAGATGAAGGACAACCATGCGAGCAAGCTGGCTTCCCGGAAAAGGATTCAGCACAATCGACCATATCCACACGGTAACCAAGCTCATTGAGGTTTGTAGGGAGTTCAAGATGCCACTCTGTCTCACGCTCATTGATTTAAAGAAAGCCTTTGATTCTGTGGAGACTGAAGCAGCCATCGAAGCCCTAGCCAAACAGGGCGTTCAAACCCAATACATCAAGATCCTTCGTGAGCTGTATTACGGATTCACCACCAGGATCTCACCATTCTACAAAGAAGTGATCATCGATGTCAAAAGAGGGGTTCGGCAGGGTGATACCATTTCACCAAAACTCTTCAGCGCCACCCTCGAGAACATCATGCCACAATTAGAATGGGAAGGAATGGGAGTGAAGATAGATGGTCGAGGCACCACACCACCTCCGCTTCGCTGATGACATCGTTCTAATAACACCAAACATTAGCCAAGCGGCACAAATGCTGGCTGACTTTGACCGAGAATGTGGAAAGATAGGTCTACAGCTGAATCTCAACAAAAACTATGTTCATGAAAAATGAACTAGTTCCAGAGGCCCCATTCACTCTCAATGGAACAAACATCTCTGAATGCAGCAGTTATGTGTACCTAGGTCGAGAAGTCAACATGATGAATGACCCAAAACCTGAGCTGCACAGGAGGAAGAGAGCGGCATGGAATGCCTTCAAAGAGCATCGAAGAAATAGCTAAAAAGACAAAGAACCTCCGCCCCCGGCACATCTCTTCAACACCATTCTCCTGCATTAACATACGCCTCAGAGACCTGGGCCCTACAAAAGCAGGATGAGAATGCTATTCGGGTCTCCCAAAGAGGAATCGAAAGAGCTATGCTTGGAATATCACGCCTCACTCAAGTGAGAGAAGGAAACCGGACTGACCTCCGTCGCTATTCCAGAGTCAGGGACGCTGTCTCGCTTGCCAAGGCATCGAAAATCAGATGGGCTGGACATGTAATGCGATTTGGAGACGACCGCTGGACTAGAGCCATTACCGACTGGATCCCACGGGATGTCAAAAGATCACGTGGGCCGCCCACCTACAAGATGGTCAGACTTCTTCGTCAAGACCCTGAAGAAACGGTTTGAGGCTCTTCATATTCCTGAAGCAACCAGATGCCATTGGGCTACACTGGCACGGATAGGGCCAAATGGAAATGTTACTGGGCCCGCCCAAGCAAACCGATGAATAACGGATTCAAGTGATCAGTGATCAAGTGATTCAGAGAAGTAAAAGGAGTAGGTAACAATAAGATAAAACACTCATACGCCAGCCTAGCTAGTCTCAAAACAGAGGAAAATATGAAGAGAAAATAAGGAGTGATAGAATGAAGTACAGAAGGATTAAAGGACAGAAGAGGACAAGATGGAAGAATGAGGAAGAAAAAGGGAGGGAAGAAGGCAAAGAAATGGGGAGAAAGCAAATGGAAAGAGAAATGGAGCAGAGGAGGAAAAGAAGTAATCCAAAACCAATTGATTAATTGTTTGATGCTTCTAATTCTAATGCGTTAAGGCTCATTTCATCAAATACTTGTTGAATGAGAAATTTAATGGGATAACAAAATAATGAATATGGAATCAGAAGTTTGCATGTAAAGTGACAGTCTGTAACCGCAGGATTAAAACAGAACCAAATCAGATGTCACTTCACCTGATTCAAACAGAGCTTATTCTCGCTTTCAACCAATTCATACATGCTACTGAGTTTAACTGACTGGAAGCCCTTATTGTGCCATGCACTGATATGTGATGACTATCAATGCTATAGTCTATAGAAGAGAAGGAGAGGTTGGAATTCAGTTTTATTTTCAGTCATAATAATGAAAGCATGTTAAATTTCATTTTAGATATAGAAAATGAAAGGAAAAATTGAGTGAAATATCCGGGTTTATTTATACGAAAAAGTTAAAACCACAACTCTGTACTTTGTTTACCTCCATACTGTCAAATGCTCAATATGGATCATATTTTTTAAGTGAGTCGCAATTTTTAACTTTCATAATTTGGTAAATAATTTATTGATTTTGTGCAAATGATCGAGGTAATTTATAACTTGAATTGGAAAATTCTGTACCAAATATGGTCTGATTTTCAGTATAAGAATGCTCTATAAGTAGCTCAGACTTTGAGAAATTATCATCAATTTACTGAAATAAAGACTGTAAATCTTACATAAATATTATGTTAAATTTTATTTTAAAGTCAAGAGTTTCAATTCTGATGTGTCTACACTGGCATATCCCAGTATAAAATATTAGCCCAATTATGCAAATAGGGCTATGTAACCCTCCGATCAGCCACACATCTCCTCTCGTAGTTTGAACCGTTCTATAAACCTTTACTAACCCTAAATTAGATAAGCATGCTTGAGAAATAATAGGCCAATAAAATCTTTCCGAGATGACCCACTAGTAGCTTCTTGTTTTATGATGTATTGAAAGAACAAATAGCAACCAAGTTCAGTTTCAATCTGAAACAGGCTAACAAGTATATCAAACAGGTCACATCAGAAGGTCATTGGATAATATTAACCT